>CAUYSK010062598.1:0-16830 GCA_963575035.1 Avahi laniger
TATGACAAACCCACAGCCAACATCATACTGAATGGGGAAAAACTGAAAGCATTCCCACTTAGAACTGGAACCAGACAAGGTTGCCCACTATCTCCACTTCTATTCAACATAGTGCTAGAAGACCTGGCCACAGCAATCAGGCAAGAGAGTGGAATTAAAGGCATTTGAATGGGAACAGAAGAGATCAAACTCTCACTATTTGCTGATGATATGGTATTATATCTAGAAAACCCCAAGAATTCAACCAAGAGGCTATTGGAACTTATAAATGAATTCAGTAAAGTTTCAGGATACAAAAATCAATACACACAAATCAGAGGCTTTCATATATGCCAACAGCAGTCATACCGAGAACCAAATCAAAGATTCAATCCCCTTCACATAGCAACAAAGAAAATAAAGTACCTAGGAATATATTTAACTAAGGAAGTAAAAGACCTCTACAGAGAGAACTATGAGACATTGAAGAAGGAAATAGCAGAAGATCTAAACAGGTGGAAAACCATATCATACTCGTGGATTGGTAGAATCAACATTGTTAAAATGACTATACTACCCAAAGTGATCTGTAATGAAACTTTTGAAAAAAAAATACTATATTCTTTTATGAACCAGTGCTCGTAACAGGCTATAATAATGTGTATCTGCATTGAGACCTGAGAAATACTCATTCATTTAACTAATGCATATAAATTACCTATTTTCTGCCAGGCACTCTGCTAGGCGCTGCAGATGCAGTGATAAGTGAAAACAGACATCTCATCCATTGAAGAAGTGCAGACCGTGAACGACTACCTTATCTGCCAGGTCTCTGCAGCATCACCCAGCCCTCTAAGACAACACTAACTGAACTAGAGGTGAGATATCTGGAGGTAAGTTTGGCTATTTGGAGTCTCTGTCTTGAAACTTTGAAAATATAGTAAGAGGTATCAAAATCTGGAGCTTGTTGAGGTTGATCCACATCAATGCCCTCCAAGGAGGACTATAAAACAATCCACCGAAATGCTTGCAACTGCCTGATCTTCATCTTTCAGTTTTGTTGGGCTAACTTAGTGTTTAAACTGACTCAAAGCAATTGCAACTCCCTTTTCTGCCAAAAATATCTAAATTACTATATCAACCAACAGTAAATAAAAATGTCTAATGTACAAATACATTCTGCACTATATTTATTAGTTTTAATGTTTCTAATTTGATCATATTCGTCTTTTAAAATTTAAAAAATGCGTCCCCACTACCTGTGTTTTTAGCACTCTGTATGGCTATGGTGATGTCCTACGCCTCACAGGAGATGACGAACATGACTACTACCATATATGTCGGGAAGCTCACAGTCCCTGTGAGTATAAACCCACTTTGTATCTAGAGGGATAAACAGGTACAGAGTTCTTTGTAGTGGCTTGATTTTCAATGTTATTAAGATCTTGGCCTCCTCCTAAAAAGTAATTTCTAGGTTCTGAGAGCATATACGTTAAAACAATGCTTTAAATATTTCCACAAGATATTATTCATCGCCTAATATCAACTCTCATCACTCCATATCTCTCTGAGGTATTTTATTTTTCTTCATAGTATTAATCACAATGTGACCTCAACACATATCTTGTTTCTTATATTTCTCACCAAATAAGATAGTTGGCTGCAAAAGAACAGGGACTTTGTCTATTTTGTTCTTGTTCCTATCACCAGCACCTGAACTATGCCTTACACTGCTTGAGCAGCCAGTTTTTACCTGTCCAATGACTAGGTGAATAGATAGAGCATACACACACTAAGATGGTTAGCTTACTGACTTTGGCATTAATCAGACTTGAGTTCTAATCTTAGCTTATCACTTATTAGCTGAATGAATTGGGGAAAACTAGTAACTGCTCCAGGGATTCATTTTCTCATATGTAAAAAGGGATATAATAATTCATTGGTTCTTTTGATAGTAAATTATTCAATATGGTTCTGCACCTGGTTCATCATAGGTATGCGGTAAATGGTGATATTGTTATGTGGATATTAGCTTTGTGAGTGCTCAGAATGTAACTAACTTTTTTCCTAATTATCCCTAACATAAACTGGTGTTTTCTTTAATTTTTTCCTTCATTTTGATTTAATTTCAGTTTCTGAGTGATTAATGAAGCACACATATTTGCCATTTTGCTTTTGACCTATGGTCTCTTCTTTATGATTAACTCAAAGTTGCAAATCATGTTTTTATAATTTGCTTTTCTTTTGACAAGAATTAAATAATATTTAAGATTTTTAAATGAGACTGAAAAATTGAATATACTTATTTTGAACTAGTTTCATGTTAAACCTGTTCTCCTTGGTCACATTAATTACCTCTTAAATACACCACCAAGAGAAACGTCTAGATGAACTTGGTGAAAGAATAAATATTTTAAATACCAGAATATTTGTATTGTCTTCCTGACAAGAAAATATATTTTTATTTTAAAAGACAAATGAGAAGAAATCTACAAATAAATTTTATTTTTTTTATTTCAGTAGATTCAAGAGGTAAAAGTGGTTTTCATTACACAGATGAATTGTATTAATACAATGCTTAAGTCAGGGCTTTTGGTGTACCCATCACGAGAATAGTATACATTGCACCCAATAGGTAGATTTTTATCCCTCACCCCCTTCCCCCTTCTTAGTTTTCAATGTCTATTACACTACTTTATGACCTTATATACCCCTTGTTGACTCCCACTTATAAGTGACAATGTGGTATTGTTTTTCCATTTCTCAGATACTTAGGATAACCATCTCCAGTTCCATCCAAGTTGCTGCAAAAGACATCGTTTCATTCCTTTTTGTATTAATAGCTGGGTAGTACTCCTTGGTGTATATATATACCACATTTTCTTTATCCATTATTCATTATCAGTTAATGAGCACTTAGGTTGATTTCATATCTTTGCAATAGTGCATTGTATTGTGATAAACATTCAAGTCAGGTGTCTTTTTTATAAAAAGACCTTTTTTCTTTTGGGTAGATATGCAGTAGTGAGATTGATGGATCAAATGGTAGGTCTACTTTTAGTTCTTGGAAAAATCTCCATACTATTTTCCATACAAGTTGTACTAGTTTACATTCATACCAGCAGTGTATAAGCATATCCTTTTCACTGCATCTACACCAACATCTATTGTTTTTTGACTTTTTAATAATGGCCATTTTGACAGGGGTAAGGAAGTATCTCATTATGGTTTTAATTTGCATTTCCCTGATGATTAATGATATTGAGCATATTTTCCTGTTTATTGGCTATTTGTCTATCTTCTTTTGAAAATATTTGTTCATATATTTTGCCCACTTTTTGATGGGGTTATTTGTTTTTCTGTTGCTAATTTGTTTGAGTTCTTTATAAATTGTGGATATTTAGTCCTTTTCAGATGTGTGATTACAAGTATTTTCTTCCATTCTTCAGGTTGTCTGTTTACCCTTTTGATTATTTCCTTTGCTATGCAGAAACTTTTTAGTTTAATTAAGTTCCATTAATTTATTTTTGTTGTTGCTGCATTTGCTTTTGGGGTCTTAATCATAATTTCTTTGCCTAGGTTAATGTCCAAAAGAGTTTTTAGTAGGTTTTCTTCTATAATTTTTATGGTTTCAGGTCTTACATTTAAATTTTTAATCCATCCTCAGTTAATTTTGCATATGGTGAGAGATAGAGATCCAGTTTCGCTCTTCTGTATTTGGCTATCCAATTTTTCCAGCACCATTTATTGATTAGGACTTCCTTTCCCAGAGTATGTTTTTATCTCCTTTGTTGAAAATCAGTTGGTTGTAGCTATACGGCTTTATTTCTGGGTTCTCTACACTGTTCCATTGGCCCATGTATCTAACTTTACACCAGTACCATGCTGTTTTGGGTACTATAGCCTTGTAGTATAATTTGAAGTCAGGTAATATGATGGCTCCAGATTTGTTCTTTGGCTATTTGGGTGCCTTTTTGGTTCCACATGAAATTTAGGTTTCTTTTTTCTAGATCTGTGAAAAAAGTCATATGCATTTTGATTGGAATTACATTTAATCTATAAATCACATTGGATTGGACAGTATGGACATTTTAACGATTTTGATTCTTTCAATCCAAGAGCATGAGATGTTTTTCCATTTGTTTGTGTCATTTATGATTCCTTTCATCAATGTTTTGTAGTTCTTGCAAAGATCGTTCACCTTCTTTGTTGAGTATATTTCTACGTATTTTATTTTCTTTGCAGCTATTGTAAATGATATTGAGTTCTTGATTTGATCCTTAGCTTGACTGTTATTACTGTATAGAAATACTACTGATTTGTACACATTAATTTTGTAACCTGAGAATTTACTGAATTTATTTATCAATTCTAAGAGTCTTTTGGTGGAGTCTTTAGGGTTTTCTTCATACAAGATCGTATCTTTGGCAAATAGGGATAGTTTGACCTTCTCTTTCCCAATTTAGATGCCCTTTATTTCTTTCTCTTGCCTAATTGCTCTGGCTAGGACTTCCAGTACTATGTTGATTAGGAATGATGACAGTGGGCACCCTTTCTTGTTCCAGTTCTTAGGGGAAATGCTTTCAACTTTTTCCCATTCAGTACAATGTTGGCTATTGGTTTGTCATATGTGGCTTTTAAAATTCTGAGGTATCACCCTTCTAGACCTAGTTTGTTAAATGTTTTCATCATGAAGGGGTGCTGGATTTTATCAAATGGTTTTCTGTATCTATTGGGATGATCATGTGGTGTTTGTTTTTATTTTTGTTTATAGGCAAATCTCATTTCCTGATTGTCTATGTTGAAGAATCTTTGTATCCCTGGAATGAAACTCAATTGATCATGGTGAATTATCTTTTTGATGTGCTACTGAATTCAGTTTGCTAGTATTTTGTTTAGGATTTTTGTATCTATGTCCATGAAAGAATTGGTTACTAGTTTTCTTTTCTGTGTGTATTCTTTTTTGGTTTTGGTATTAGAATGATACTGGCATTGTAGAATGATTTATGGAGGATTCCCTCCTTCTCAATGTCATGGAACAGTTTCAGTGGGGTAGGTGTCAGTTCTTCTTTATAGGTATGTTAGATTTCGGCTGTGAATCTTTCTGTTCTTGGATTTTTCCTTGGGGGAGAAGAATTACTGTTTCAATGTCACTGTTATTGATCTGTTCCCAATTGTATTCCTGATTCAAGCTTGGGGGGTTGTATATTTCCACAAATTTTTCATTTCCTCTAGATTTTCTAATTTGTATGTTAGAGGATTTCATAGCGGTCTCAGTGGTTATTTTATATTTATTTGGTATCAGTTGTAATGTCTTCATTTTTATTTCTTATTGAACTTATTTAAATATGTTCTCTTCTATCTCTGGTTAATCTAACTATAGGTATAGTGATTTTATTTATTTATTCAAAGAACCAAGTGCTTGTTTTATTGATCCTTTGTATTTTTTGTTTGTTTCCATTTCATTTAGTTCTGTTCCGAACTTTGTTATTTCTTTTCTTCTGTTAGCTTTCAGTTAGGTTTGTTCTTCTTTTTCTAGTTCCTTGAGGTTGATGTTATGTTAATTAGTGATCTTCTTTTCTTTTGTATGTGGACATTTAAGGCTATGAACTTCCCTGTTAGCACTGCTTTTGCTATATCCTAGAGATTCTGGAAGCTTGCGTTGCCTTTGTCATTTGATTATAAATTTTTTTGATTTCCATCTTGATTTTGTAAAATTTTGTAATAAATATTTTGTTAATAAAGTTACATTTACCTACAATTTCCCATTTTCCCAATGTATGGTGACTTTTGGAACACCCTGTATATCAGAAGAGATTTATAATAATATATTTCAAACATAGTAATTATGTTCCTATTGTGTTATCAAGGACTAAAATAATATCTCCGGTAGCCAATTGTTCCTTTAAATTTATTTAAAGACACTGATCTTTTCATGTGGTAGGATTTAACTTATTTTTATTCTACTTTACTAATGCTTCAAGGACTTACAATGGAGGGCTACTAATTTTCTCAATGGCTACACATAACTTGCAATTGGCAAACCTGGGTGTCAAGTTCGATTTCTATGTCTCCCCTGATCACTACATGTTATTATTTATAAGGAACATAGTGGTTATGAACATTATGACCCAGGAATAGGGTTTGTGAATTGTAACTGAATAAGGGGAAGTTTATGTCTGTTACCACTGAGAATCAATAAAAAATTTTGTTATGTTTTTCATTAAAATGATCTGTTTGATTTGAACTCTGAAGGAAAATGTGACTTCCACAGACCTACCTGAAATACACACAAAGTTGTACATATACAAATTCATGCACATACATCACTGAGTTTCCTCTGCAACTTTATACCAATTATTTCTTTAACCTAAGAAAAAACCTTGACTAAAACCTGAAATAGTCACTGCAACAGAAGCTTAAAAAAAGGCAAATAAAATAAATGTTGTATAATTCCAATAAAACAAAAAATGAAAAAAAGAAAACAAAAACCAAAATTAAACAAAAACAAAGCAATGTCAGTTGGCACGCATAGGACTGGCTGCTACTATATATCCTTGATTGTGAATATCTCAAATGTTCTTTCAATTCCCTTTGACATTAAACATATTTGGACAGGTATCCACCTAATTCAATTTATTATTCTCTAAAAAAATATTTTTACCTATTATAAGAAAGAGAAGAAATAACTAATTTATCAATGATTTCTAAGATTACTATCTGGGCGTGTTATGTAAAAGACACTAAGTTGGTCCAGAAATCAAACATTGATTAATCTTAAATCTAAAAAATTTTATCTGATTTATGGTGAATTTCAATAGATCTGACCTTTCTTAATTACCCACATTTAGAGGCAGCATATGTCTATTTAACGCTTTTGTATGAGTTTACCATTTGGGCTTTTTATTTATTACCAGCTTGATTGTAAAGTAGTTGTTTCAGACATCTGTGGTAGAATCTTCTCTATTGACAATGACATCTATTTTAGTGGTTATCCTCAGAGGATGTAGATTCCATACCTCTGAGCCTGTCCTGAGAAAAGGGAACTAGATTAAAATAAAATTTGTGACAGAGCCAACCTTGTTTCATCTTTCGCTCTTCCTCTGTTATTAAGAGGTTTAATATATGGTTCTCTGTACTAAAAGGACATGACTTTTGATTTCAAAGATCTTAACTTTCTAGTGACTTTTTACCCTGGCATATAGAAGAAAACACACAAGAAATCTTGTGTTTAAGATGACAATAAAGTTAAAAACAGTGAAACCAGTATTAATTTATTGTCATAAAATAGTGTCCAAGGAAAAATTATTGTGAATTCTACAACCACATGATATTTTTAAATTGACATGTATGATCACCTCATATCATACATATAATTTCTACTCCAAATAAAAATACATATTAAGTGGCTTACAAAAAACAGAACTAAAGTTGAGAAACTAAAAATACAGAGAAGTAAAAAGTATATCCTGAACCATAATGCTAGTAGTGAATATTAAGCACATTTTGCCATGGTAGATAACGTGAACATAAACGTGTGTGGGATAGATGAGTAACTCTAGGAAATGGGCTGCTGATTTTGTTAGACAGGAATAGAAATTGAACACTCCTAAATTAAATGCAATAACATGAAGTGTCTGACACAATGACTAAAGCAGCAAGTACTTAATTATGAGGTATTTCAAAACTGAATGTGAAGTAACTCTCCTCTTACAGATTAGTTATATTGAACACATTTAAAAAGCAAATGGACAGTCCTTTCTTATCACTGAGTCCTGTATTTCATTTCTTACTGCTTTTATGTGATAGTGAAACCTTTGGAGGTTTGGCCGGGATCTCACACTTATAATTAGAAGGATAAAAGAGTTGAGAAGAGTTTTATAGAGGAACTCTTTGCAAAGAAGTGGGCAGAGTTTAGGAAATCCAACAAAGGATACTTTGGTGCTCTTGGGCTCACAACAGGTAGGAGCCCTTATCCTGTATCTGAAGGAGTGGGAAAGGAACAATAAACAGAATTCCGAAAGAGCTGTCTGACAGGCAGTCTGTAATAGAAAGACCCAAATGACCAAACCTGATCCAGCAAGAACAGATCTAGGGACAATAAATACCCCAACCTCACTGTCCGATAGTTGGCCCCCAAATTATCTACCGGTGCACTGCACAAACCTAAGAAAAGAGAGTAAGGAAACAAGTTGAAGCACGTCATTAAATCAGCTATCCAGCAAGATGGAGGAACACACAAAACCAGAAAGGGGCTCAGGGAAGGCAATGAGGTATACCCAAGACATACATCATATTTGCGGACATTAGGTCACCAAAGAAAAAATATTTTATCATTAAATTTTAGTAAGACACATGTCTTTGATTGGTAATCTTTTGCAGTCCCCTTTCGAACTTTACAAAATTAGAAAAAAGATGTTACAGAATTCATCATGTGTTTCTTGTCAACTTGCTGCTAACAGGAAATCCCTAGTTAAAATCAATGATCAGTAACAGTAACACATTAGCAATAACTATAATTAACTTGTTAAAATTTGTTTCATGTTCTTCTTCATGTCTTTACCTTTTTCTTTTTAATTTTCATAGCTTAACTTTTAACCATTGGCTATATACTCATAATGAATGAATTAAAATACAGTTCACACTGCTGTGTAAAACTGGACAAACAACTATGTAAACTTGGGCAAACAGCTTGTCCTTGCTAAGTGTTAATTTGCTCATATGAAAAATGAGATAACTTTTATATGTCTTAGGATTTTGTCATTAACACATATAAAAGGAACTCAATAAATTTTAGTTGTAATTATTGCTTCTGGGAAGCTATGTAAGTAACTAATTCATACATAATAAATAATGAATTATATAAACTATTTGTGTAAATTATAATAAACTATGAGATAGCCACACTTTTAAAATATGAACATGGAAATAGCATTTTTCTCACAGTATTGCTGTGAATATCAAATGATATAAAATATGGAAAGTTCTTTTTAATGTATAATGAATCCATAAATGCTGATTCTTATTATTTCTTTTTTATATTAAAATATTAATTAAGGGGGTATAAGTGTTTTTGTTACATGGTTACTTGGCACTTAAGTCAGGGCTTTCAGTGTGCCTGTTATGACAATAATGTTCATTATGCTCAATGGGTAAGTTTGTATCCGACAATCCTCACCTTCCCCCTCCGTGGTTTCTCATGTCCTTTATACTGCTTTGTGCCCATGTGTACCTATCTGTTAGCTCCCACTTAGTAGTGAGAACATATGGTGTTTGGTTTTCCATTCTTGATATACTTCACTTAGGATAATGATCTTCAGTTGCATCCAAGTTCCTGCAAGAGACATTATTTCATTCCCTTTTATGCCTGAGTAGTCTCCATGGTATATATTAATATATAGCACTTTTTCATTATCCACTCATGAACTGATGAATGCTTAGGTAATTCCACGTCTTTGCAATTGTGAGCAGTGCTGCAATAAACATTCAAGTTCAGATGTCTTTTTGATAAAATCACCTCATTTCATCTGGGTAGATAACCAGCAGTGAGATTTGCTGGATTGAATGATAGGTCTACATTTATTTCTTTGAGGAATCTCCATACATAGAGATCATATTAATTTGCAGTCCCACCAACAGTGTACTAGCATTCCTTTGTCTCTGCATTCATGCTAGCATCTATTGTTTTTTGACTTTTTAATAGTGGCCATTCTGATAGGGATAAAGTGGTATCTCATTGTAGTTTTAATTTTCATTCCTGTAATGATTAGTGATATTGAGAATTTTTTCATATGTATGTTGGCCATTTGTCTATCTTCCTTTGAAAAACTTCTGTTCATGTCTTTTGCCCGCTTTTATGGGTTTTTTTTCTTGTTGATTTGTTTGAGTGCTTTGTAGATTGTAGATATAAGTCTTTTGTCAGATGTATAGTTTGCAAATTTTCCCCATTCTATAGGTTGTCTATTTAGTCTGTTGATTATTTCTTTTGCCATGCAGAAGCTTTTTAATTTAATTAAATCCCATATGTTTATTTTTCGTTGTTGTTATACTTGCCTTTGGGGTCTTAGTCAGAAAGTTAGTTTTTCCATTTCGTATGTCATCTGCAATTTTTTTCATTAGTATTTTGTAGTTCTCCTTGTAGAGATCTTTCACTTCCTTGGTTAAGTATATTTCCAGGTATTTCAGTTCTTTGTAGCTATTGTGAATGGTATTGAGGCCTTGATTTCACTCTCAGTTTAACTGTTATTAGTATATAGAAATGCTACTAGTTTGTTTACATTGATTTTATAATCTGAAATTTTGCTAAATTTTTGTGTCAATTCCAAGGGTCTTTTGGTGGACTCTTTAGGATTTTCCAGATACAAGATTATATCATCAGCAAAAAGGGATAGTTCGACCTCCTCTTTTCCAATTTGGATGCCCTTTATTTCTTTCTCTTTTCTGATTGCTCTGACTAGGACTTCCAGTACCATGTTAAATAGAAGTGGTGACGGTGGGCACCCTTGTCTTGGTCCAGTTCTTTGTGGGAGGGGATGTTTTCAACTATTTTCCATTCAGTATGATGTTGGCTGTGAGTTTATTGTATACAGCTTTTATAATTTTAACATATGTTCATTCTATGTCTAGTTTGTTTTGGATTTTTATCATGAAAGTGTGCTGAATTTTATTGAATGCTTTTTGTGCATCTATTGACATGATCATATGATCTTTGTTTTTGTTTCTGTTTATGTGGTGAGCCACATTTATTGATTTGTGTATGTTGAATGAAACCCGCTTGATCATGATGGGTTATCGTTTTAATGTGCTGTTGAATTCAGTTTACTAGTATTTTGCTAAGGATTTTTGCATCTGTGTTTATAAGGGATATTGGTCTGTAGTTTTTGTTGTTGTTGTTATTGTTGTTGTGTCCTTTCCTGGCTTTGGTATCAGGATGATACTGGCTTCATAAAATAAGGGAGCATTCCTTCCTCATTGATGTTATGGAATAATTTCTGTAGGAGAGGTACCAGTTCTTCTTTTTAGATCTGGTAAAATTTTGCTGTGAATTCATTTGCTCCATGTGGGTTCTCTCACCCTCCAAGATTAGTTCATAAATCTCCCCTCTGTGTCTTTTAATAATGTGATCAAGTCCTGGAGGTACAGGATCCAGCCTGTCAGCTTGTCCTTTGATCTCTCAAGTTCAATCCCTGACCATGCCATGGAGAAACATGCTGGTCCCGAGTTGCCCATGGAGTGTTCAAGTAGGTTTAATGTCCCTGTACTTCAGGGTATTCCCTTACCTGCTAGAGCAGCCAGGCCAGCAACACTGAGGAGGGCCAGTGGGCAGGGAGCTCAAAGTCTGAGCACCCATTTGTCCACTGCAGATCTTTAGGAAGAAAGGCATTAGCCCCATTCTCTGTGAAAACCTCAGTGTGGTGGGCACACCAACAAAGGGGAAGCAGTCTCTTCTAGGAGCCCAAGCTCAGTGGTCCCTTGGGGCACTTGTGCTGACTCAAATGGGAACTGCCAATCAGCAGCAGTGAGTGGGGGAGTAGAGAGGGAAGAAAAGAGTTAGAATAGAGGAGAGCTGGCACTCTGGTTTCCTTTGTCCTTCTCCACTGAAGGCAGCCTGCCTGGAGTGTCCAAGATCTGGGATCCTAGAGTTCCCTCAGGACCTACTAATCCTTTGTGACCACCACAGTCTGGGAAGGAATTAGGAAATGTTTATGTGTGGACCAATGACAAGAAAACTGAAGGACCAGAGCTCCCTCCATGAAGCTTTCATAGGACCAGACAAAGGCACACAATGTGTGGGGAAGCAATATGGCACCCGCTGCCAAGGCTCAGGTCCCAAGGGTCCACTTGGTGCTTTGTTTTCAAGAAGCTTCCTGTTCACTGGTGGCAATAGCTTTTTGGCTTTTAAGAGTAGAGAAGCTCTCCAGCAGCTCCAGAACCTGTAGTCTTCCAGAGGTGTGAGGGGAGAAGAAAAAAAACCCCCATTTACCCTTCTGATGAGGCTTCAAGTTCCTCAGGGGTTAATTTCTGCCAAAATCTTGCTCTTTCTTGTTCTGCTCTGCAGCTTCTTCCCATGGAATCTCTGGTAGGTTCTGGTACTTTCCCCTCAGAGTTACATCTACATTATTTTCTTTGTAATCTAAAACTTGTCCTTTTTTCTGAAATGATCTGATAACTGATGTCTCTAGTCAGCCAGCTTGCCCCAGCATCTTCTTGTTATTGTTATTAGCAGTAATAGACCCTTCTGATTTGCCTATAAGTTTCCTCCAGTTGGAGGGGTTGGACTCGTTGACCTTTTATCATGTCTCAAATGGCCCAGCAAAGTATGTCTTGTGTCTGAAATACCACCAGAAGAAGGAATGTGGGTAGTCCCTCTCTTTTAGCTTTTGCTCTGGGAAATGAGAAGTTTGAGTAAAAAAGAGGGACTGACTTAGGTTCATTTCTTTATAGGCCAAGAATAAGAATTTAAGAATAAGGAAATGAGGAGACTTTTTTATAAATGTACTTACCAAAGTTTTTTTTAGACAGTTAAAACTAAGAAAAGCAAGGTACTTTTCGAAGGTTATATTTTAAATGATTGTGCCAGCAAAGAAAATAATAAAGGAAAACATAAGAAACAGCAGGATAATAAGAGCATTTCTTTGGCATAGATATTAAAGTCCAGTTGCAAACCACTTATGATTTACTATTCTTCCTTAATGGAAGTATTAAAATATGTATATGTTATTTATAATGTATACAAAGCTATATGGTTTGTAATCTCTAAAGAGAACCCATGTATTTTAGAAGAACAACCTGGGGTAAATCAATTTTCCTTTTCTTTATGATCTATGCTGGTATGTATGTAAATCCACCAAAAATATCTTACTATGTCTTTGAGATATAACACAGTTTATGTATGTGTGTGTGTGTGTGTGTGTGTGTGTGTACATGCCATCACAATGCTGACCACTCCACGTCTTTTGACATTTAGAGAAGATTTGGGAATTCTTATGACCTAGTTGACTATGGAATCTCAATCTAGGATTGTCTTGCAGTTTGGGGCCTCTTTATGTGCTTATTTGCAGTTTTTCCTATGAAAACTTCATGGAGGGGTAAAATTTCAATGAAGCAATTTAAGGAGTTCTTGATTCTAGTCCCAGTGCAGTCATAGATGAGCACTTTGACCTTGGGCAAAGTCATTTAACTTTTGTATCTCAGTTTATTCATCTCTAAAGCATTTAGGTTGAACTCTATGACCTCCAAGGTCCTTATAAGAGGTAAAATTTTATGATTCTCTGTGAGTTAATTATTGAGATCTTTTGTGGTCAAGTTTACATCCTTCATTGTTTGAGGCAGCACTAAACAAAAATAATCTCTGCTCTAAAATTAGAATATTCTATAACTTATTAGAAGTAGATGAAAATATTTTAAGGAGAATAATAGTTACATCATTAGATCCAGGTACAAAGCTGAAAAATTCAAAACAAAGCCTATTTAACATCTTTTTAAGTACTTCCTTTGTCCAAAAACAAATCAAGATAGAAACTTATTATTCCTTATAGCTGAAAGCTACATAACACGGTGTGTGCTTTGGTTAATGCCTTTGCTGTGGTCTGACATTGTCTTCCCAATCTGCCACTGTTCATTGTCAGTGTCAGTGACAAAGCCTGGTTTCTCTTACATACACAGAGTGGATTTAAAAGAAAGGCATGACAACATCTTTTCTGTTGCTTAGATTTCTTTGTCCACACATTATATCTCACTTCCCTAGTTTGAGGCCACTGATCTGCCTTCCAACTTTAATTCCCCCACAGATATTAAAAAGACTAATGATATCCTCAGGGCTTGTCATAGATAGTACAGCGTAGGCGATAAAAGCTGTTTTGGGGACATTTTAACCTCCATTTTCAGAACCATCACCAAGTACCTAGCTTTTGTCGCATTCTCTCTAGTCTAAATTTTAATATTGTATTTTCTGTTATCTGGTAAGTATTTAAGATGGTGCTCACTCAAGGGGTTTGTCTTATTATAGTGCACCGTAACGCTAAAAAATCTTGAGAACCAAAGATGTTAAGGGGTATAATTTTACCAGAAGTGAATGCCATTTACAAAAAAAAAATCTCCTCAAGACAGGGAGATAAGCCAAAAGTCACTGTAGATGTGTGAATGCCAGCATCAGATCCATTTAGGTATTCCATACAGATAGATTGGGTAACATGGTATATTGAAAAGACAGGCCAATGTTTAAATTTTAGTCCTCGGCAAGGTTATTTTCTTTTCCTCAGCCTCAGTTCTCTGATCCAAAAAATGGTAATTGTAAAACTCCATGTGGACTTTCTGTGAGGTATAACTGGGATGATTTACTCAGAGTCCCTGGCATAAATGCCTTGAAATTCATACGTATTTTATAAATAACAGTTATCCTCTCTTGTAAAACTATTATATAAAATAAAAAGCTGGCCATTTGCCTTTTTCAAGTAACAGAAACCACAATTAACAATGACATAACGATTTTTTTTTACATAACAAGAAATTTGGAGGCAAATAGCAGCTGGCATCAGTTTAAGAGGTCAAATAATACCAGTGTTAAACTGTATTTCTTTTAACTTTCCCATCATGTTTACGAAATGGCTGTGATTCTTCTGGGGATCACATCTATCTACAAGATGGGAAGGAAGGGAGAAATGGTAGCGAGTCTTTTGTTGGGAAATTATACTAATTTTTAAAAGTCCAGCATCAGATTTTCCCTTAATTTCACTAGACGTATTGGGTCAATGTCTGGTTCTGTCTACAAGGGAGGATGAAGAGTGGACAGGATACCATGCTAGAATTAAACCGATAATGGTCTGATGTCTGGGGCTAACATAAACTCCATTCTGGAAATAGGTTTCCTCTTCCTGTTAGGATGGAGAACCAGTGTGTCTCGCTGCGTCTTTCTCTCCAGATCAAATATATAAAAACTACAGAAATGAAAGAGAACATGGATCTTAGGAATTAAAAAAAAGCGCAATCCTTGGGAAGACTGAAGGCTGCCATAAACTAAGGAGTCTGTGTGGCTCTTTGTGGAGGGAGAGCTGCAGCCAGGCACGGATGGTAACTGAAGGTGGCAGCAAGAGCACAGGTTAGAGGAAAACTTTCTGTTTCCACTTTTCTTCTCCCCTGCATTGCTTGGATTATCATTGCCTTCTCCTTGGTAACAGGAATCAGCAGCAACAGCATGCTGTGGATGCATAATGCTGGAAAAGACAAAAGCCCAGCTGGGGTGAGGAAAACAGGCATAGGCTGACCTTGTGCCCTTCCAACATCCCAGGAACTTGGATTGCAACCTAAGGAAACTGCCTCTGCCAATGTTGCATTTCCACGAGCTAAAACTAGAAGAGGTTCCTGACAGAGCAGCCTGCTATAGTACTTGTTAACTTGTTCTGTTTCCTCTTGAGTGAGTTTAGCATATTGTGTCTTTCAAAGAATCAGTGTATTTTTTCTAAGTTATCAAATTTATGGGCATGAAGTTGTTCATTGTTTTCCTTTATTATTCTTTTAATATCTATGGGATCTATAGTGATGTCACCTTTCATTTCTGATATTATTACTTTATGTGCTCTCTCTTTTTTTAGTTAACCTAGCTAGAATCTCATTGATTTCTCAGAGAACCATGGTTTGATTTTATTGATTTTCCTTATTGATTTCCTATTTTCAATTTCCTTGATTTCTGCTCTAAGTTTTATTTTTTCTTTTCTTTTGCCTACTTTAAATTTAATTTTTCTTATTTTTCTAGTTTCCTAGGTAGAAGCTTAGATAATTGGTTTTAGATCTTTTTTCTTTTCTGATATACACATTCGATGCTATAAAATTCCTTTTAAGCTCTGCTTTTGCTGCATTCTACAAGTTATGACAAGTTGTATTTTCATTTATATGTTGTTCAAAATATTTTTAAATTTCTCTCGATATTTCTTCTTCGACCCATGTGTCATTTAGAAATGTGTTGTTCATTCTCTATGTGTTTGGGGATTTTCCAGTTAACTTTCTATTATTGATTTCTGGTTTAATTCTGTTGTGGTTTGAGAACAGAAATTTTATGATATCTATTTTTAAATTGTTAAGATATGTTTTATGGTCTAAGATGTGTTCTATCTTGCTGAATAGTCCACGTGAACTTGAGAAGAAGGTGAATTTTGCTGTTGTTAGATGAAGTAGTGTATAAATGTCTATTATTAGTTTGGTGCAAAAGTAATTGCAGCTTCAGACCGTGAATTTTAAATCATTATAACTAGTGTCAAACACATCTTTATTAATCGAAATAGAAAACATTACATTACAATAAACACATTTTTGCCAATGAGAAATAAGTTTGCTTATTCCTGGAGCATAAAAATCCGTGCTTTGGGATTTGATGAACTCTTGGAAAGCATTTTCTGCATCTTGCTGGTTGTGGAAGCATTTTCTCTGCTTGAAGAAGTGGTAATAAGTTGGTGAGAGGTCCGGTGAATACAGCAGATGAGGCAGAATCTCGTAGCCCAATTCATTCAATTTTGGAAGCACTGGTTGTGCGACGTGCAGTAGGCGTTGTCATGGAGAAGTACTGGGCCCTTTCCGTTGACCAATGCCTGCTACAGGCATTGCAGTTTTCAGTGCATCTCATTGATCTGCTGAGCATGCTTCTCAGATGTAACGGTTTCACTGGGATTCAGAAAGCTGTAGTGGATCAGACTGGCAGCAGACCAACAAATGGTGACCATGACCTTTTTTGGTGCAATTCTGGCTTTGGGAAGTGGTTTGGAGCTTCTTCTCTGTCCAACCACCGAGAAGGTTTTCGCTGGTTGTCATGTAAAATGCACTTTTTGCTGAACATCACAAACTGATTGACAAATGGTTCGT
>CAUYSK010062599.1:0-17108 GCA_963575035.1 Avahi laniger
GGGGCGGCGGGAGGAGGGGACGGGTATATGTGTACATAAAGAGTGCAATGTGCACCACGCAATGGGATGGACATATTTGAAACCTGGACTGAGGGGGGGAGGGGGGCAAGGGCAACACACGTAAGCTAAACATCTGTACCCCCATATTATGCTGAAATAAAAAAAAAAAGAAAATCACTGTTTCCATAGTAGAAAAATGGCTAAAATTTATGAATTTGCAAATGGTGAAATAAATAAAAATGGCCAAGAGTTGGGGGAAATGTTATTTTTTCCTTAGTAATTAAAACAATGAAGTAGCTGTCCTTCAGATCTGCAGACTTGACGAGAAATTCCTGGTACCTAGCATGGATTCCTGTGTATGCACTGAACTCATAAATCCAGCAACATGCCCAGGATGAAATTTTTCAGTGTTTCAAAAGCCTTAAAATCATATAGATCTTTAAGGCAATAATCTGTACCAAATAATTTATCTTAAGAAAATGTACAAGCAAGGAAAAATTTTCATTGCATCTTCCTATATTAGTTGGAAATTGGAGACAACTTAAATATCCAAAACAAAAGATCAGGTGGATAACTTATTCGGCATCAGCAAATAGATACTATGGAGTCATTACAATGACTACATAAATGATTCTTATATGGGAGAGGGTCAGGAGATGATATTAATTGAAGACTACATGTTATAAAGCAACATGGTAGAATTTTGTGTCTGTGAAGAAATATCAGATATATCTCTCAACATGTTAATATTGGTTTTCTCTAAATGTTGTTGTTTTAAGTATTTTAACTCTATCCTTTTAAAATTATGTTCCTTATCTATCTTTTGTTTTCTACTATAGTCCTGCACTAATTAGATAGTTTTAAAATTTGAAAAAGTTCAGATCAAATTCTTAAAATTATGCTAACATGGCAGATCTATGAAAAAGGTAGATATTTCCAGGATGTTTAAGAAATTCGGCCCCCTTTCCTTTTTATAATGGAAAGCTTTTCCTTTCATATGCATGTTGTGATTGTATGAGTCTATTAGTAGGAATATTTGATTCTGACAGAATCCAACTCATATATATTTAAGAAAAGTAGTGGTTTTTATTTTGTTTTATAAGGATATAGTCATGTTTCCCATAACCAAAGTAGAGGAACATAGCTGAGTCTCAGGAAACAGCTGAAACAACTGAAATCCCCTGTGCTCCTTTTTGGGTACCTGCTATGCTTTGGTGCCCACCCCCAGTCCTTGTGTCTGTCTGTCTGTCTCTCTCTCTTTTCCCCTCTCCCCCTCCCTCTGTCTCTCCTCTTCTGATGTGCACTCATGAGAAATTCAAGCACTCACTGTTCTCAAACTTTACATATTACTGTTGTGGTCATTGAGAAAGATCAGCTAACCCTTCTGGGCCCCAGATCCAACAGTCTCAGACAGGCTCTGTCTGTGCCAGCTTGGGTCAGATGCCCACGACTGGGCATTTGGTTCTGGGGGAATAGTACAGGGCGGTGTAAGAACATGTCAGCTCTCCCTGGTCCCGTGGATCACACAGTACAGGCACAAGTAGTGCCCTGCGTGTTGGGAAGTATTCACCCAAATTAAAAAAAATGTATCCACCACATCAAACAGTCATTTTTTCTTTTGTATAACTTGTGAGAAACTAAGTTTGAATCTTCAATAATATTTCAGGATTCCTGCATATTCTAATTCTGCTTACTTCATTTAGTATTAGTTCAGGACATTAAGATGAGAATAAGTTTCTGTAAAATGCCATAAATACTAGTTCTGTCTTTTGAAAATTACAGAGGAAACCAGGTTTCAGTGCTGCTTCTGTCTCTCCCTGCATCTGTGATGCTGGTGAGGTATCCTAAGCTCCAGAGGGTTTTTGTTTCTCCCTTTCCAAAGACGTTCCCAATCCTAAAAACTTCTGTCCTTCTTAACAATTTAGCCTATGGTGGTCATAGTTCTCTGAGGCTGATTGCATTTTTTAGATTCATGAGCCATTTTGAATTCATAATTTCCCCCTGAATTCTAGCAGGATATATTTTTGAAAATATACAGAAAGTTATTAAACCGGGAATTAGACTGCCAACGTATATTCAAATCAAATGTTTAATTTTATAATTGGAAAATGATACATCTGCCTGGAAAAAATCAGTGGGATTGGAAAACAAATTAGGTGTTGACAGTGTTGATACAGAAAAATTATACATATTTATGAATGGCCAAATCATCGTATTCCTGGGACTTAAAAATATAATTATAATATAATGATTATATTATAATCATTTATAATGTGGTGATTTCAGTTGAGTGCCTTAGCCTGGTATGTGTGAATTTGCTCATATATAATGTCCACTGTATATTATCTCTACATAGCATCTCATTTGATCTTTAAACCTTCATTAATTTAATTTGGATTTTAACAAATTAAGTGTCTCATCAGTGCTATAGGCAAATGGATGCTATGTAAAATGATTACTAAAATAAATTGCCATTTTTATGTTCCAGAATAATGCTACGTTTTACGGTATTTTATTATAGTTTAAATACATTTTAGAAATTGTTCAAAGACCAAAGTTCCTTTAAGGATTTAGTTTTTGAAGTTATAAATGTGAAATGATTGTCTTCTATCGATGTGTTCTTAGTTTAGTTAGTTATAAATACAAGTGTGTTACCCACGTTATTTCTGTTCATGATGTTGAAGACCTGGTGGCATCAGCCTTCGGAGAGGCCTTCTGGAGGCTCCAGCACCACAGCCCACAAAGTTTCCTCCGGAGACTGACCATACTGCAGTTTTTGTGTCTGGGTTTTCAAAGTGAGGTACAGGGAGGGTTGTACCTGAAGTGACCCAGGGTGGGCTCCCTGAAGGGATTCTGGAACTTACACATGTAGCGCCTAGAACACTACATTTTTAACAAGGTCCCCAGAAGATTCTGATGTATATTGACATTTGAAAACCACTGAATTGATTCTGAGGGGAAATGCATCCATTGGATAGTAGGGAAGTCAAAGAATAAGAAAACGGTCTTCTTTCTTCTTAAGAGAAATTGACTTCATCATTTTAGCTGAAGGAGCTCTCTTACTGAAAAACTGAGTCCGGGCAGAACAAATTCACGCAATAGTCCATCAGTGAATTCTCCAAATGCCCAAAGGGTGGAATAAAGGGCCAGGATCCTGAGGACTCTGGGAGTCAGAACCTTTAGAGACAGTTGTTTCTCTTGAGAGCATCTCAGTGATTCATCTCTGGCAGAGGTCTGTCCTTGGAAATGATTGCAGGTAGTTTTTGTCAGTAAGCATGGGATATTATGTGTTTGCAAGATGCAGGGTGGACCTAGCTCAGTCAGTCATTGATTATACAGTGAACATTAGCAGTGTCTCTTAGGGGCCCAGATGTCGGGCCTCTATAATAACATCCTGAGCGGAAGGGAGGCTCTGGGTTCTGGCAGCCCCTCACAGCCCACCATTTAGTATAATACATCCCTAATAGTGTGCAGTGGTTATTAGAAAGGCAAGAGACTAATGAAGAGGCCACAGAAAACCTGCTTCATTTAATTTCATGAAGCTTCATGTAAGAGCTTTTTTTATGCTGAATACTGTAATTAGGAAAAAATTGGTATGACAAGACATGTCAACTCCCATTTGGGGTTATTAATAGAAATGAAGGAGCCTGTCATTTCAAGCCAGAATTTTTATATTCTAGTTAAGACTTTGATGAAACATTATTGGAATATTCTCTTAGTTGACAAATAAAACTATGGAATATTATCCATAATATTTGTATCTGTCACATATTTTTCTTTTTACTTAGTTCGACACATATTACCCAAAGAATGTACAATGATGTAGCTGGTGGTACAGCAATGAAGCCTCTGTCCATTGACCTCCTGGTGCCGTTTATTGGATGTTTGCCAAATACCAAGCTTATCTCACCTGCCTTCAGCCTCTCCTTCAAAAGTGGTCAGCAGTGTCTGGTCAGTTGAAAATTAACGCAGACTGAAGAAGAAGCTGCCTGATGGCAGTTTGCTTTGATGGGCATCCTCTAGGAATCCATTTTCCATATGCTTAAAGAGAGGCTACAAACATTATACTGGAGGTTTATCAGAAGACCATAAGAAAAAGCAGACATTCATCTGACTCACTTATCAGAGAAAATGTAATTCTCCTTTGTGGCTCATGTCTAAACCATCTTTTGAGTATAACATATATTCTGCTTTTTTTGTCCTGGAGACAGAGGTGCTCAGGCATGAGTTCTGCGTTTCTAGAAGTGGAATTGGAGAGATGTAATGGGTGTATATGAACAGATGGAGATGTAGACACATGCCCACATACAACCTCACACCTGCTTGCATGTGATATGCTAGTAATTAATGAACACTGTATAGCCCATGCTTTTCCTGCCATCAAAGCAATATTCAAACAGTGGTGGTATTGGAGTTGCCATATCCAGCTGCATAGGTTGTTCACTGCACAATTCTAGGAGATTGTAGAGTGCATCTGTGCTTCTCAGATGTGCTTACCATATTGTTACAACGGTAATTCCATTCATTAGGTCAGGGGAGAGGTGAGATTTGTTATATTGAACCATCCAGGTGATAGCAAGCTGCCGGTGTACTAACCACATGGAGTAGTTGGGACCCAGATGACAGTGGGGATGGTATCCTCCAGAACTGTGTGGTGGGCAGCCCTAGGGCTGAGCTAGGCATTTGAGGAGACATCACATTTCTGGCCACATCTGCATGCTACAGAGATCAGTCAGTTTCCTGGTTCTCCTTTCCTGAGGTATATATTATTATGAAGACTTCTGACTCAGAAATGTTGCCCTAAAATTCAGGGTAGGTTTGAAATTTTATGTTACTATACTGTAAAAGCAAGGAGAGGAGATGAGAAATAGAATTCACAGCACATCAGTCCTATGTGAGACAGGACTGAAAGGCCATGCTTCCTGAGTTTGGGCTCCCAGCAGGCCTGATATAAATTGGGGGTCAGGTAAGTACCTGCCAGGCCAACCATTCTGAACATCAAATGGCTCCGAGCCACCAACACTAATACCACTGTGTCCTGCATTATTATCCCTATGGAATGTTTCATTTATCCTCCCTATGGGATCTGGAGTCCCTCAGTCAGCCAGGGAGATGTTGAATACACGAGTATGTGTAAATAAATTATTCGTGGCATGTGATTTAATTATTCAGTGTAAAGTTAATGGAAAAATAAAAATCATGTATAATTTGAATCTTCATTATAGAAGAGAAATAGTTAAAAGGCCTGGTTATATATGCCATGAGATTTCCCCAAATTGAATATTATAGTGCTGGCCTCAGCCTCTGTTTTCTATCCTGTGCCAACTGTAGTTATTAAGAACTAATGCAAAATCCACAATGTATAATGGATCCATTCTGATGCAATCAGAATCAGGTAACATTTTACTATTTGAAATTATTTTAATTGAAATATTTTAAGAAACATTTTAATAAATTATCAATAAGTTATTTGAATTATGATCTGACCCTAAGCAGTTTTGAGTTGTTTTGAAAAATTCGTGTGCATTAAGTGGGCTTCTGGGTGTCGATTCCCGGCATCTCCAATCCAGCCCTTCTCGCCATCTCCTTAATTGAGCCCATTGCATACACAGATGAGCGCAAGAGCCTTATAACAGGGCTCTGCTGCAAGTCCTACTCTGCTTTTTAAGTAATTTTCAGGCTGCCTTTAGAATGCTATTTCAAAATGTTAAAATTTGATTTCAGAGTCATTGGTCTATGTATGAAATTTACTTCCTTGCCAGGTCCTTCAGGATATCTAAGGAGTACAGATGCAAAAATGTGGACACAGACCACCCTGCCCTGGACTTGCCTTTCTTTCCAGTCCCATCTTGTAAGATTCTTTTCTTTGGGTCTTCACTCTGCTTTTCTGATCCATTTGGCAGCCTGGAAACTTGCTGTATGTGTGACTATCTCAGTCCCGGTTACAGTTCCCTGTGATTGGGACTCACTCCCTTCCACCTTTCCACTTCTGCCTGTCCTTTGGGACTGGACTCAGCATTGCGTTCCCCAGGCGCAGTCCTGGCCTTGCATCCCTGCTTAGCCATCAGAACATTGGCCTCGCAGTGGTGACCATCTCTTAAGTCATCTGCCCCTCACCTGGGACCACAGAACTGCAAGATCCTCTGACTTTGTTTCTCTGCCTTAATTGTTCTGGTATTTCTCCATGCTTAGTGCATCAAATAGGCACTTCATGAACATTTGCTGTGTGAGAAAGTTGAAGGAAGGGAAGAAGGAAGGAAAGGAAGGAGGAAGGGAGGGAAGAAGGAAGGGGAGAGGTGCCCTACCTGATGAAAAATTTAGTAACTCACTTCTTAAGGACAGATCTTATCATATTCCCATGACCAGTAGAGTCTTGATAAATTTGTAGTCTGATTTTGTGTCAGTTAGATAATATTCTTTGCCTTTTTATGGACTTTTTTTTTCATAGTGTGAATTCAATTTTTATTCATGTGAATTGAGTCTACAATATTGGCTGCTTGATGATTAGCACTTTGTGGTAGAAACTGCTTTTGTTGTTGACTTCTTGATCTTTAGCACCCAAGACAGTGGCTGGCCCTCAGATAATACATTTTTAATAGCACTATCAACCAATGGCATTACTTCTGACCAGGTTAAGTAGCTGACGAATTGAACTGTGTTAGTTAGGGTCTTTGGTTACAAGTCAAAGAAACCACTGATTTGCTTGATGGGGAAAAGAAGTCATTTGTTGAAACTATATAAGATGCTCATGAAAGACAGGGAAATGTCTAGAAGCCAGGGTTTAGGAAGGGCAGGACTCATAAGAATTCCAGGGATATAATCCACAGGGACTAGAGGACAGTGACTTTGGGATGTCTCTTTTGGGAGAATCAAATTCAACTCTTTTCTATCCTTGTATCACTTTCCTTAAGATTCAGATCCCAAGAGGAGCCCACTCAGTTAGAGATATGCCCACAACTGTGAATTTCCTATAGCTGCTGTAACAAATTATCACAACTGTAGTGGCTTAAAACAACATAAAGTTACTCTTTCGTACTTCTGGAGGCTAGGGATTTGAAATAGGTCTCACTTGGCTAAAATCAAGGTGCTGGTAGGGCTGTGCTGTTTCTGGAGACTCTAGAGGAAGAGTCCATTTACCTGCCTTTTCTGACTTCTAGAGGCTGCCCACATTCCTTGGTTCATGGACCCACCATCACATCACTCCAACTTCTGTCGTCACATCCCCTTCTCTGACTCTGACGCTTCTGCCTCCCTCTTCTATTTATAAGGATGCTATGATTATATTGGGTGCACCCAGATAATCCAGATTATCTCCCCATCTCATGGCCAGCCAACTGACAACCATACTTCCATCTGCATGAATTCTCCTTGCATTTAACATAACATCTTCACAAGTTCTGGGGATTGGAACATGAAAATCTTTTGGGAACATTGTTCTGCCTGCTACAGTTGGGGACCCTTGAGTGGAAGCCCCAGTATCTTCATGTAACATAAAATAGATAAATCCCTCAAAGAAAATCAAGGTTCATTTAACAAAAGCAGAGAGAAGGGTTACTGATCAAACGCAAGCAACGCATTTCCACACATCGAAGTTCATATCATCCATTTTTGAGCACAAAAAAGTGCATTCTAAAGACGTTTCTCCATGCAGCGAGGACATCTAAAGTTAGCTGAGTGAATGTTTAATATGAAATGTTTAAAATAGCATTCAAGTAAGCTGTTTCCTTTTAATTCCCCATTACTCACTTTGGAAGCTCTTATAATGCTCATTGACCAAGTTTGGCAAAAAATTAAAGCTAAATCAGTGTTTCTTCTTTAAGAGTTTCCCTGGTCAGTTGAACCATAGGCCAGTGGGACATTGATAAACCAGATAACTAGTGCAGAAAGGGTTCCCCTCCTCCAATGAAATGGCCAAAAGGAGTTCTAATCTGTTTACTGATTGTCATAGGATTACATTGTCTTGAGTAACTGGGTGGAACACACAAGGACTGAGTGGAAGAATATTTTCTCCCTTTCTGTTGCCTTTTATAAGACTTTACTAGCAGCAAGTGGAAAGGGTTTCTGTATCTTAGGTTTAAAAAATTGTCCAGGCAAATTCCAATTGATGGATTATCTTTCTTTTGTGGACTCAAATGTGAGATTTCAGATTCAAACTCACATATAAGCTGGAGAAAACAACAAGACAGAAGGCAGTATTTGGGCTTGACTGGCCCATGTAGAAGATGTACTTCCTGCATGGAGTTGCTCCAGGTAACTCCAAGACTGATAAACTTGTAAGTCATGAAGGCCTAGATTAAACCCACAAGGTCATTGCAACGTACATGAACATAAAAGCAGGCAAAGGAGAAATATGCTTGACTGATGTCATCCATCTTAAAGCTAGCTTTCATTTTGAAATTGTAATGGACCTTTATTTTCTCTTTTCAAAATAATTCTTTTTTGGATCATTTAGCATCTTGGATAAGCAAATGTTTCATATTATACCTTTGAGGTTTGTCCAGTGCCAGGTACTTCATTTTTGTTCATTGTGCAAGAATGCAAGACTGGAAGCATGCTCTAGACATTACAGCATGTATCTAATAGCCAAAACTTATGGTTTTATTCTCTATTCAATTATAGACTCAGGGTATGACCTTGAAAATGTTGCTTAATTCCTTTATGCCTCATTACCCTCTCATTTATAAAATGTCCAGGCAAAGAGTCCTTGCTCTTTCTTGGGCTGCTCAAGGGCTACTCATGCGCTGCTGTAGTTTTTGCTTGGTGCCAAGATAAAATGTGTAGAATGGATACATTACTGTAGGGGACTCTAGAATTCACAAAGTAAAACTGAACTTTCACCTAGTTATACCAATAAGTATATTTTTGATATTTAAAGGCACGATCTTCCAGATAATAGAAACTAAATGTATTAGAATTCACATGTATGTGGATAATATAGTTTTCCTCTTACTGATTTGACCAGTACCACTTAATCTATTAATATATGTGATTTGGTCTCTTCATTTTTTTAATTCTCACGTTTTTCTAATTATGATAGAATCCAGTTTTCCAAATTTTCCCTATTATATTAAACAATGTTGTCAATTTAGATTTTAAATTAGAAGTTTTCTTGGTTACCAATGTAAGCTGCACATTTTTGCGTATAAAACACTGTATAGTATATCAGAGATAACTGGTTTTAAATCCTGCCTGTGTTACAGGCAATCTGATGAGATTTTATGCAGCCTAAACAGAGTTTCCTGTATTTAGACCACAGTGACTTAGTTGTTTGTTCCTAAATCATTATGTAGTAACTCTAATAACTTGAACTGAGTGATGCATTTGTATAGTATGATACAAATTTAATTATATAAAATTAAGTACTTTATTGTTCAGTTTTCCCTAGGTACCTATACAATGATTAATCTGTGACTAGGAATAATGCCATCTTGAAAATAAAATCTACAAATACATTTCTGATTAATGTGCTTCCTGTTGTGTTCGATTTGTTCCATATATCAATGGAACTTTAATCCTGTGTTCAAAGTTCAGAAAGCTATTTCACTTTTAAAAACAGCTAATTGAGAGACATTTTTTCTCAATTGTGCAAATTATATGTGTGGTGCATAGAAATTAGATAATGATTTTCCAATAAGATGATGTGTAGACTTGTTATTCTAAATTGAAATTCAGTCACTTGTACAATTTAAGTTTGGCATCGTTCTCAGAGTAATTACTGTTTCATGAAATCAGTCTATCCAACTGCATTGCCTCATGCGGATGCCAGGCACAGACACAGTCACCAGGGAGCAGAGGCATGGCAAACAAAAGGGCCCTTCAAAACCCGGCATCGTTTTCTTTGGTGAAATTATTGACATCATCAAGTACCAGTAGCCACTTGTTTCTTAATTAAGTTAATAAATGACTAATTGATCCAGTAAGTAAATGATTCCAGGCAAAACAAATACAATAAAAAGACCAACTAAACAATCACATAATAGGCAGAATAGGTTAAACATGATCAGTTCACTGCCTACTGATTCATTCATTCGACAAATAAGTATTGAGCCACTAGTTGGTAAAAATTCCTTTAACTACGCTAAGAGATTGAGACCAGTTCATTAAGAAGAGTTATTTAAGATAAGGAATCATAAATTTTTTTAAGTACATAAATACTGTATTGATTTTATTTTTACTTAATTGTACCCATGTTCACTGATGTCACGGGACCTAGGTCATTCATTTAAATATGGGTCTGCTCACAAGAATGCCAAGTGAACCTGCCCGCCGCCCTCTCTCCCCTCCTTGCATCCTCTGTGATTTGCATTTTCTGTTCCTTCAGAGTAAGGAACCTAAGACACACGTGAAGCATTTGAAGGAAGAATCCCTCTGATCTTTGTAATCGTTTCCTTTCCGCTTTACAGTCATCTCATCCATAATCAATTCCATAGCATTTTTAATAGCTTATCTTAAAGGAATGTCACCAAAACATTCATAAAAACCCAAAAACTTATTCCTGATGCAGTTGTATCTCAATGGTTTATGTATGTTTAATGAAATAACGTAATCATTAGTTCAAATTGGAAGGAATGGATTGGGAAGCGACAGAGCTCGCTCTCAGTGATCTTCCGCTTAACCGGTGAGGGCAGGCGGGTGCCAGGCTGCCGTGGAGCAGACGGACGGCCACAGGTGCACTGAGGGACTGGGAGGCAAGGGTTGCAGAATGGGGCCACTTAACACAGCTTCTGGAAGACTTTCTGGTTACTGTGCTGACACTAGAACAACAAGATAATATGCCTCTGAAGTCATCCCTGCTTATCATCCTTCTTTCTTCAGAACAAAGATCCACACTTTAGACCCGATCTGATCTCTGCATTCATTATCTTTTCCCGTATCTGCTCCTACGTGGGAAGAACCGTTCCCATTTCTCTTTTACATTCAGTACTCAATGCCCGGTACTGGACCTGGCACAGTCTGTGATCATTGCATGACTTTTTAAATTAATGAATTATTTTCTACATTGGTATCAGTGTTAAGAGGCATCCTATAGATTAACACAGTATCCTGATTGAGAACCACAGACCGTGTGGGTTTTAAGCAGTAGCTCTTACCTTTGCTACCTTGGGGAGGTTGACCTCTCTGTATCTCAGTGTCATCCTCTGGGAAAGGGGATGATTACAGAACTACAGCGTAGCACTTAGTTGAGTCAGTACTTGTGAAGAGCTTAGAGTAGTTTCTAGTCCATAGCAAGTATGCAGTTAATGTTTTTAGTATATTGTCTTGTAAAGAGTATTTCTTCTACTGTAACTTAAAATTTTAAATATACCTTCATAGCTGTTACCTTATGTGTACCACTATCCATGTATAGATAATAATCTTCAGTATATCTGCTAGGACCGATATGACACTGATGTGCAGTTTTCATTGCTTTTCCATCTAAGACATACAGAAATTCATTGATAGGAAACCTGATTGTAGGAAAAGTATATATAAGAGAAAATTTTTATATTTGAATGTTTATGGTTTTATTCTAACCAGAATCTATATACCTACTGTGTTTACATAATTGAGATTTTAAAAGAAACATCATATTGATTTATCTTTCTTTAAGACCATTGGACATTTATGTAAAAAACAAATTTCAATTTAAGCATTTTTCACTGTGCTTTTAATAAGCCCTGAATGACAATAAGGTTCTCACATTCGGTAGAATGTGAAACTTTTTATTTTACCTTTTTTAAAAAAAAATACCATCCTTAATTGATTGAAATTTCATCTATCAATCATCTTTTGGAGATGATTAAAGTTTGTTAATAAAAAAGACATAAAAATATAGATTATAATCAAGTTTATGCCACTTCTTTCCCTCCAGAAAGACCAACAATGCTAAAATATTTCTATGTAACATAGTAGGTGATTCCTACATAATTGGCGGAAATTTAGGTTTTTTTGTCTGAACGTAAAGCCACAGTTTCTCTTTCTAAATGTTATACTTGTTTTTGTTAAATGTTTAGAATATTTTTAAACGTTTATAATTGACTAGTTTTATAACAATTAAATATTAAAATATTTATGTATTAGGGACTAACTGCTGATCATGTAAGGCATTGTAAATATTCTGAAAAAGGAAAAAGAATAAAGTAGAAATTGAAAAGCCTAATGCTGGAAAGAGAATTTTCCCAAACAGAATCATTTAATTGGTCAGAGAAATTATTTTATAAAACACAGTAGAAAAATGGTACAAATGAATTTTAAAATGTTAAATATTACATTTTTAAATTGGAAATGTGATTATCATTGTAAACAAATCTATAAGCTCATATCTAAGTTTTAAAATATGATAGATTACATAAAATAATTATAAACATATAGAGAAATTGCTTTTCAGATAGCTTTTCTGAAGTTCGCCTTTGGCGTTTTGGATAAGCATGGTCTCTTAGGAGATGATTGACTTCACAACACACCAAGAAGATACTGGATGGTGTTGACCAGGGGCCGGAGCAGCAGGTGACAGGGAAAGGGGCGGTGTTGATTAAAGGATACAAGGTTTCAGTTAGACAGGAGGAGTAGGCGTTAGTGATCTATTATACAGAATGGTGACCATAATAAATAATAATCCACTGTATATTTGAAAATTGCTGAAAGAGCATATTTGAAATATTTCCACCACAAAAAAATAAGTATGTGAGGTGATGGATTTGTTAATTAGCCTTATTTAATCTTTTCACATTGTAAACATATAGCAAAAAATTGCATTGTACCCCATAAATATATGCAATTATTTGTCAAATAAAAATAAAATTTAAAAAGATAGCATCCTGTCTTCAAGATCGCCAAAGTAATTAGTATGCTAGTGACAAAACTTAATGATTTATCTAAAATTAAAATACATACTTCCTTGAAACTAATGAATGTCAATGAATATTGTTTTGTAATAGGCTTAAAAATGCAAAAGAACTATTAAATCCAAACATCAATAATCCGGTGGATAATCAAAATGACATGTGACAAGATGACAAATTTAGTTTAAAATTCTTAACTACTGTTGAATATCCTTCTATGACTAGATGTGCTCTTTTTTTTGTATCTCATTTTTCTCAAAAATGAAGTTATTAGTAGTAACTTTATACATTCGACATCTGGGTCAGAAGATTTTTATCTGTAATTGCAGTAAAATGGGTAAAGTGCTATAAGAGAAACATACACTAACTTGACAAGTCAGAGTAAAAGATGACTCTTTTTTGTGACTGGAATCACTTTTTTGTCTAATGAATTCTACAGTTTAAAATGCCATTTTATGCAAAAGAAAACAATTATAAATTCTGTACTAGCTATCATATTATTAAAAATTTAAATGATCACACATGTCGATGTTTGCCAAAGTGCACATAAATTGGCATTTTTTTATGTTGTTGGCAGAGTCTCCATTGGAAAGACTTTGAGGACAAGATGGCAGCATCTGTTGCAGTTTAAAATTTTTATAGTCTTAGACCCAGCGAATTCATTTCTAGGAATTTATTCTAAAATAATACGCATATGCACATAACTGCATATGACTCTCATAAAGTGATCCTTATTTCAACATCTATATATGAACAAAATAGAAAAAGGAAAGGAAAAAGAAAAAATGTAAATTTCTGCATTTGTAGAGAATTTAAAAAGATATATCAATACAATGGAATATTTGTGTACAGATTAAAAAAAACATGATAAATTCATACGTAATGACCTGAAATGGTCTCCAAGACATAGTGATTGGGAAAAAAAAAGTTACAGAATAATGTATATAGCATGATCACATTTTTGTTATATGTATGTATTAATAACGTGTGGGTTTGTGTGTATGTGTATGTAGGTATGTACATGTGTATATCTTTACATATATATGTAAATGTGCAAATGTATAGAAAACTGGCAGCATTCTCATAATGTGACTGCCGAGAAATTTGTTTATATATTGTTTTTATTTTACATTGTTTGAGTATTTGACAATCTAATATTATGTAATTTTAAAATGGTTTAAGCAATATTTTATTAATATAATAGTAATATGAATGTGTATATAGTATAGTTCCTTTAACTTACCAGTTTAAATATATTCTGAAAATAGAGTTGATGTATTGACTTTTTTATTAAAAGTAAAAGCAATGCAGTGTTTTATTCGATTTTCAGTTTTTGAGTACTGTATTTTTCACTCAAATCACATGATATAGAAGTTATAATTTTTTAAAATTTTTCTATATCCCTGACTTAGCCTCTTGTTAATAATTTTGTGGTGCATATAGAGTAGGCTTTATAAACTCTTTAAAATCACCTTGCTTTCCTTTTCTGGATTTACTGTGAATTCAGGTACAAAAATGTCATCATATAAAAGCAGTCTTTTTTCCTACTTTATACTTCACAAATTTCAGAATGAGTGGTGGAAAAGATGATCAATATTTGTTAAATTGCAAGCTCTTCAACAAGATTCACTATAAATCTCTAAATTATTATTTGGTTATTTCTCTAAGTAGAAATTTCAAATTTACGTTTTAGTGGAGTGCTTCTTTAATTTTCTGATATAAGGAGATCTGATAAATTTTACCCTGAACAGGTGGATATTTATGTGATGTGAATTTTATCATACCAAGAAGTTATATTTTGGTTATAAAATAAATAATATAAAATATTTTTATAAAATTAAAAAAACAAGAAATCTATTTTGATTTTTAAGAATGCATTGCTTCAATCACAAATTGCAATGTAGTAGAATATAAATATTTATGATTTTAGTATATAAGATAATTTAAAGGATATTTAATAAAAGATAATTTAAAAATTAAAATGTATTTTATAATAATTTTTCCAATGTCTAGTCAAGAGCTTTATAATTTTAAAATTATAATAATAAAATAAACATTTTGAACCTTCACACAACCTAGAAAAGAGAATGTTCTGTACACTGATGAGGAAACTGAGGTACAGAATAGGTACAGGTCCTATTTTTCCGATAGGACTATATTTAAACCTGAATTCATTTGACTCTTAGGTGTGCTATACTTTGGTTGCTTCAGGTTTCCAATGCCTCAGAGCAAGATAAAATAAATGAAAAATACAGCAGAACAAAATTTATTTTTTAAGAAAAATTTAGATTACTGTATTCTTTTTACTGAGAAATTTTTGTAACTATGCCCATCAAGTACTCTGAAGAGTGTATCAGTCAGTGTGGGCTGGGTATGTCATAGTAACAAACAACACCAAAATCCCAAGGGTGTAATCTAAACAGGTTATTTGATCACTAATGCAACATGTCTAGTGAGGGCGGATGAAACCTCCTCTTCCACATAGCCACTCTCCACTCCCTTAAGCCTCTGATACCCTAATACAATGCACAAGTTTCCCAAGCAAGGAAAAGCAGAGAATGAAGCATCATGCACTGGGTCTTAAATGCTTTTACTCAATCGTAATTCATTGACCAGAACAAATCATAATAGTAAGACTGATTTTAAGTGAATTCTTTACTAGATGAAAAAGAAAAATGGAAAATGAGTGAGCAGCACTAATATCTACTAAGATAGAATTAAGTCACTCCACCTTGAGTTGGGGGAGAATGCAGTTGGTTCATACCAAGACCAGAAGAGGACTCGTTGAATAATGAGAAGAAAGTCAAGTACCAGAATACCTGAATGTGGACATAATAAATGAAGAGGATTTACCCAGAGAATCTTGCAAAAATATTGCTAGAATATGAATCATTGGAAACTTAGCACCAGTCATAGCTATGTAATTATGAATTATTATTATTCGCTAACAGAGAATAGTTGATATATGAACATACAAGAATGTTTTTCTAAAGCAATGAGGTGTACAGTATATGAATAAGATTGGATCATCTTATGACATTAAAACATTCTGTCCTTATCACCATTCACATAAAAGAAACTATGGTTTTATGCATATTTTGTGGAAACTAAAGAGAAAAGTCATCCAACTTAACAGGATGTCCAAAAATAGCATTCTAAGCTTCAGCAATAATTATGAAATGCTTACTTCTTTAATGTCTGGGTATACAATTCAGTAAAATCTTTGAACATCCTTAAAAATCTTTAAACAGGCAAATATAAAATGGATTGTGAAATCACCATTACACTTATGCTAAATCATTAATACATTCTTTTCCCTAATTTCTTACTAGGTTTGAATCTTTCTTGGTGATGGTTGCCTGCAAGCAACCAGGGTTTGTGATAAATCACAAACTTTGAGGGATGATATCGAATAGATCTTGGGATGGGAGCAGAATCTCTGGCCTGGCTTATTTTTGATTCATTCCATGTGTCTAAAATATTATCATGAAATCACTGCAACCACAGCATTCGGTAACCCTAAAAGAACAGGAAGTTTTTCACTATACTCAGTTATCTATTGCTGAATAACTCGTTGCCTTAGAATTCAGCACCTTAACACAACTGATATTTATCTCATGGTTTCTGTAAGTCAGGAATTCAGGAGCAGCTTAGCTGGCTACTTCTGGATCAGAGTTTCTTATAATGTTTCAGTGAAGATGTCAGCCAGGTCTGTATCATCCGAAGGCATGCCTGGGGCTGGAAGATCTGCTCCCAAACTGGCTCACTTGTATGGTCGTTGGCAATACGCATCAGTTCTTTGCCAGTGCTGGCAGTAGGCATTAGTTTCTCCTCACGTGGACCTCTCCAGGTGGCTGCTTGAGCAGCCTATCAGCGTGGAAGCTGACTGCCCGGAGTGAATGATCCACGAGAAAATAATCGGGGAGCCTCAATGCCTTTTCTGACTTAGTGTCACAAACCATATACCTTCACTTCCACCAAATTCTTTTTGTAAAGTGTCACTAGGTCCAGCCCACACTCAGAGAGAGGTGAGTTAAGCTCCACTTCCTGAAGAGAGGCATATCAGAGAACCCGTGGACATAATTAAAAACCATCACACTTTCCCAAACCAAATTTAACAGAGATAGTTATATACTATAAGCAGATAAGATGGATATGCAGATGAGAGGTAAAATATTTACGTTAGGAGGTAATTGAAAAAGGGAGCAATACCTTAGAGTCTTATCTCGAGAAAAAGGAGATTTTGCAATAAAAAATACTATGAATTTGGCCTGACAGGGGTAATGT
>CAUYSK010062600.1:0-11605 GCA_963575035.1 Avahi laniger
GTGGCTCACGCCTGTAATCCTAGCACTCTGGGAGGCCGAGGCCGGTGGATTGTTTGAGCTCAGGAGTTCGAGACCAGCCTGAGCAAGAGCAAGACCCCGTCTCTACTAAAAATAGAAAGAAATTGGCCAACCAACTAAAAAATAGGAAAAATTAGCCAGGCATGGTGGCATGTGCCTTGTAGTCCCAGCTACTTGGGAGGCTGAGGCAGGAGGATCGCCTGAGCCCAGGAGTCTGAGGTTGCTGTGAGCTAGGCTGACGCCATGGCACTCTAGCCCGGGCAACAGAGTGAGACTCTGTCTCAAAAAAAAAAAAAAAAAAAGTAAATAGGTAAAATTTTAAAAAGTTCCTTGCAAGGTGACTAGTACCCCATGTACCATCTTTGGTAGAGCTTGCCTGGGACAATGAGGCTGCTCGTGGCCCACACAGAAAGCTCAACTAGCAAAGTCTGAGTAAAGAAAGGATGTGAGGGGCGTGTCTACAGTACACCATGTATATGCTAGACCTAAACTAGGGGAGCTTGGACAAAATCTCCTTAAAGAGAGGGGTGAGGAAAACTAAAATTAAGTGAGCAATAGATGGTTCTAACATGTTACTTAAGTTGCTTAAGAACTTTGGATTCTTTAGAGTCCGGCTTTTCTCTGCAATGTTATTAAGCATAACAACATAAACCAGTCCATGCCCATTCTATTTGGACTCCTTTAATCTTCCTTTACAGAGAAAACAGGGTCGGAGGCAGTGGGTAGTAAGTGGCCCATTGCCACCAACTGCCTGACTCCACATTCCTTGCTTTTCCCATGATCCCTACTGCCTCTCTACGGACAAGGGCAGACCAGAAATACCACCACAAAGGCAAGTACACTCATCCTTTGGTATCTGCAGGTGATTAGTTTCAGGATCCCCTACAGACACCAAAATCCCGGGGTGCTCAAGTCCCTGACGTAAAATGGCATAGTATTTGTATGTAACCTATGCACATCCTTCTGTATGCTTTAAATCATCTCTAGATTACTTATAATACCTAATACAATGTAAATGCTATGTAAATAGTTGTTATACTGTATTTTTCAATTTGCATTTTTATTATTGTATTGTTATTTTTATGATTTTTTTCCTAAATATATTTGAGCCCCAGTTAGTTGAATCCATGAATGTGGAACCCATGGATATGGAGTGGTGACTGTAGCCTGGTGTCATTAAATAAGGAACAGAAAAGAGACCCAAAGACCAGCTGGTTTCCAAGCATGGCCCAAAAACCACCTGCATTGGAATCACCTGGACAGCTTATTAAAAATGCAGATTCCTGTTCCCCACTCCTAAAGATTCTGAATCAGTTGGCGATTCTTATGTATTCTACAGTTTGTAAGTCATTAAACTTTAGTCCAGGTATCAAAAAGGCAGGAGCATGTTTCACATCCTCTGTGGGCCTTAAAAGCTAGTCAGGGCAGAGCCAGCCTGGGCTCTAGATGCTCCATCGTGCAGGCTCTGCCCCCCATGACCTACTGCCTGTCGGGCACAGCTAAGGTGGAGAAATGAAACCAGCTTGGTAAAAATGCTTTGCTCATCACCATCTGTCTACCATTTTCAAACCATCTGCTCTTTCTCAGGAACTATTTTGGCTATTAAGGCACTATAGAGTGGTATTTAAAGCTGGATTCTGGACCCAGAATACCAGGATTTAAATTCTAACTCTGTCACTTATAAGCCATGAAATTCTGACTAAGTGACTTATCCTCTCTGTGCCTCAGTTTTGTCATCTATAGTGACATCTGATGGGGCTCAGAATGTGCCACCCCAAAATATGCCTCTTGGACATATTGCTTATTTGGAGCCGGTTATTTTGAGAAATTGCAGACACAAAAGGAGCTCTGAAAAGTTACCCTTTTGTAAGGGAAATTTACATTTATAAAGGAAATCTCCATTTGTAAGGGTGTCTCCCTCTCTGCCCCAGGAAAAGAAGGATTAAATCACAAGAGACTGTAACCATGGAGAAGACATGAATTTAAATCTGCCCAACAAAACTTACCCTGGTTTTAGGGTGCTTTCCTTGGCCATCTTGTTGTAACCAGGCTTTCTCCCTGTACCCCTCTTTCTTTGTTTCAGAGAATGATGGTATTTAAACTTGAAGTCAAATGCTTTCTTTAAGATCTACCCTAGAGATTTACTTATTTCTCTGGGTTTTCTCCCATGTATACATGAGGTCTAAATGTTAATAAACTTCTGTTTATTTTTCTCTTGTTAATCTGTCTTTTGTTTACAGGGAGTCCCAACCAAAAAGAGTAGAGAGAAAATTATTTTTCCTTCTCTGTCTACTATTAATTTTGTAAGAGTTATACTAATGAATACAAACATGACAGTTTAACACAGATTGCGAGAATTCAAATAGTAACGCATACACGGGGTTTTAAACAGAGCCTGGGACGTGGTAAGTGCTCAGTAACTGTCACCCTTATTTTTATTGGCTTCCCTCCTGTGACTGATTATTGCTTAAGACAGGAGGAGTTTTAACCACTAATTTGGCTATTGTGGGTGGAATGCTGAAGGACAATCTTACAAAGGCCCATTACTCCCTCACTTGGCCGTATCAGTCAAGGTCACTGCCCTTGAAGATCTGGCCAGAAGCAGATCCAGCGAGGACTGAGCTTGGCTGGTGCAGAACTGTATGAGGCCAGGACGTCAAAGGGAACTCAGTCCTGCCTCTGTAACTGTCAGTATGTCATTCCCTTTGTTTAGCTTGCAGTAGAATTAAAGGTGCATTTTAATGCCTCTTCCCCTGATAAAAATCAGAGGGCATCTACTAAAACAGGGCACAAGCCCCTCAGTGAAGAGAAAGTCAGATCACCCTCCTTCCACCCCGATTTGATCTTCTTCTTATAAACCCTACCCCAAGTTTTCCTGCCAAATCCCCAGGTAGGTGATTCTCTTGGAGTGGAGATAAATGCTGCGATCAGTTCAGCACAACCTGCTGCAGAAAAAAAACTAGATTTCTGAAGCATTTATGGCATGGATCTTGTCTCTTTAAAAGAAGATGACATTAAGAAGTGGTGACTACCAAACCAAAATCTGTTATTTAAATAAAAAGCAAGCATTCCTTGTCACGAAGCTGAGTGTGCTGAAGTCTGCCCTCGAAATGAGAATCACGTTAGATAATTACTCTTTTTGCTTTTAAGAGAACTCATGAGACTCACCATGCATGCTGAGTTGGAAAGTCATTAAAGCAGCTGAAGCATGTCACGCTGCAGTGCACCTTGCAGCGTAACTATTAGGCTGCCCCGAGGTATCGCAGCTGGGTTAGCATCATGAGTGTCTAATGCAGCCTACTTATTAAACACAAGTATTCGTCCTGTGATGCCCCGGGCACTGTGGGCCACAGGGGATGTATTTAATATTAGGCTCTGCTCTACCTGGCTACTTGCTACCTATCTGACTTGAAGTAAATAATGCAAATCCCTTTGAGGTTCAGTTCCTCATCTGGGATGCAGGGAGCAAAATACTTAACTATATCAGTTAGGATGGGTTTTTGGCTGTAGGTTGTAGAAAAAGTATGACTCAAGCTTAATAATCATGGGAAGTTCCATCTCACATAACAGAAAGCGCTCAGGTGTGAGCACAGGTATGCCAGGCAGCGAGACCTGCCTCTGCTTCCCTTGGCTGTGGCCTCCTGCCTCTGCGTTGGCTCTCTCTGCAGCTGTAGCAATGCTGGGCAAACGTCCAAACACCACAAAGTCTGGGGTAAGGAAGAGGGATATTTTCTTATGTGCCTCTTTTGCACCAATAAGGAAATCTTCCCCCACCCCAGCCTGGCCAGGCTTCCCCTCCTACCTCACTGGCTAGAACTATGTCACATGACCACCTCCGAACCAATCACTGGTAATACATTGTGTGATGGGTGTACACTACGCAGTATTTACCCCTGGGCTGAGGACAGAGTCACCTTCCCTGAGGACAGGGTGTTAGGGAAGAAGACAAATCCTGAACCGAAAGCAGGACCGTCAATGAGAAGGGAGCAGTTGCTGGCTGGTGTGTAGGCCACCAACTGCATCTGCTACACCACCTACCAAACCCCCGTGATGAATAGCTGAGTTGGTGAGTGAAAATAGCCTACTACAGTGCCTGGATTATGAGAATAATAACAGCAGCTGACATTTTTGAGGACAGATAATGTGCCAGGCACTATCCATGAGTTATCTGATTGAATTAGTACCCTGTGAGGTAGGCACCATCACTGTGCCCACTTTATATATAGATGAGGAGACTGGAGCACAGGTGGGTTAAGTAACTTGGCCAAGCAGAGTCTGTGTTCAAACTCAGGCAATGTGGCTTGAAAGTCCGACTCTCATGCACCGGTTCTCTCAGGTTTCCTGTACTGAGATGTTAGTTAACTGTATCATCCTTCCCTAATCTCATCCCTCCCCTAATCTCAAGAAATGTATAAATTTTAGGTTCAGTGGGATTAACGTGCATGAAAAACAAGAGAATGATAGAACAGACCAGCTAGTGACGCTCTCAGTGTTGCGGCAGGAGAGAGAAGTAATCAGGGCACTGAGCAGCGGGGACACTTCAGGGAAGCAACAGGCCTTGGGCCTTGGTTCTGGCGTCTGTCTGGGGAGGCCACGGAGGGCGTGCCAGACTGGTGCGGCAGCTTGTAGTTTCCAGGAATAAAAAGCCACTCGATACAACTTGGGCAGAGGGAAGCTACTCTTCTGTGACCTGAGCTTTGGAATCTGCTGCTTGGAGGAGTGAAAACGCAGAGAGAGGTCCAGCCACATTTGGCTTTAGGAGAGATTTTGAAGGCCACTTTCCCCACAAAACAATGGGCTCCTAAGCGGTATGACGGTGGACTTCATGAATCGTAAAACTTTTGTGCAGGAGAAGCCTAATGCCATTTGTAAACTCAAGAATTTTCCTAGTGTCCTCTTATATCTACTGCTTATTAGCCCCAATCTAGTCTTATGAACTTCCAAGAGAAATTTAATACTGGTGGATGAGGCCTAGAATCCCCCCAGCCCCCACCACAATCATGGCGAGATCTCCTTCTATAGATGTGGACTGAATAAAATGTGGTGCCAGAGTTCAAACCCAAGGTAAGTGTGCACATATCCTCATTTCTCGCATCCCCTCCTCTCCCCCAAAGATTCTGTCCCTGTACCTGCGGTGTAGGTGCCCAAGTCTTCCAAATGACTCTGGAGATGCGGACCTGCAGCTTTCCCAGTTAAAGAGGGCATCAGAATACCAAACACCCAAGTTGTATTTCGTGACTTGAGAAAGAAGGTTTCTCTTTATATCTTACACCACTTCCTGTAACACCAACTTTCTTGACAAGAAAGAACCTCCAAAGACGTGCTCTGGGCAGGGTTTTGGGTCATAGTCTGTTCCTAGATTGAGGTGTCTGAGTCGAATTGGTGTCTATATCCTATTTAGAGACTTGTCTGTTAACAGGTTCTGTTTCTTGTTCAGCATCATTTACTTTATTTAGTCTTAAAATTACTTCCCAGATTTCTCTGCAGTCTGATATTTAGGCACCAAGGACCTTTCTAAGCTAATAAAATAGAACCGAGTTAGGAAAGGATGATCTTTGGAGTCAGAGATCGAGTCCAAATCACAGCATTGCCCTCAGTGCTGGGTTCCTGTGGAGCCAGGACTAAATTTCTGAGGCAAAGTCTTCATGTGCAAGACAGCACAGTGTTCTCTTTTTAACAGGGTTTTTTTGAAAAAAAATAAAAAAGGTATAAGGAAGGCATCTAGATAATTGTCTGACACATAATTGGTGTTTTATATGTTAGTTTCTTCCTCCCCTCTGTCCTTTTCTCCTTAGAAAGATTGCAGAAAAGTTTAAAAGCAACAAAGCATTTGTGTAGTTTCATGGTGCCTGATTATACCTTGAAGTTGCTATGTGACCTGCGGTGAGTCCTTTATCTTATCTCTGTTCCATTTTGTCATCTACAAAAAGAAGAGGTTGAGGTTTCTATTCTCAAACACTCCTGTATATTTAAAATTATATTTTTTACTTATATAGTGTCTACATTCCCTAAGTTCCCAGTCACAGGAATTCCCCAAATTCATCGGTGACATCTAGGCTCCTGGGTCATCTCCCTCAGCTGGGTGCGGTCCAGTTTCTTCCCTTGGACCGTACCCGCAGGATCCTTCCGGCTTCTGATGTGTCATGGAAAGGCTGCTATCTAAGATTAACAAGTACCTGCTGACCACTTAGGAAGGGGCCATGGCAGGGACCCGGGGATAGTAATCTCCAAAGGACCCAGCCGCCAGACCCGTCTAGACAGCCAGCAGTTCAATCAAAGTGACTGATAGCAAACACGTCAGTAGAAAGGAATGCAAGGTCACCTCACTCTGTGATTTGCAAACTGTGTGCCTCTGAGACCTGGAGGCTCCTCAGCGTCCCTGGCAGCAGAGAGGGAGGAAGCAGAAGGGCCCAGTCCTAGTTCACCAAAGCATGTTTGCCTCTGACTCATCTACTTCCCAGGTTTCTGTGGAAGTTTCTGCTGGAAGAGTCTCTTGGCTAAAAAGAAAAGTCACCACTTTCATCTTACCCTTTCACTTTACGTATAAGGAAGCTGCATTTTATACTTCAGAAGCCTCAGAAGGATTCCTATACCCTTTAGAATCCAAATGTTACACTTTCAGGTAAGTTAGTCCTAGGAAAATAATTATGGATTTGTGAAAGGTTTTCATCACACTTTGCTTTATCTACAGAAAAAAAAAAAAATTGGAAACACCAGCAAGAGAGAGGAGTGGTTGAATAAATAGTGTATTCCCAAACATGGAGAACTGGGAAGTCCCATCTATTATAGAAGATAATTACCTGTAAGAGAAAACATTCATAATACATTTCTCAAGGGAACACACACACACACACATATATATGCAGGTTGGTTCTGCCTATACAACATCTCAATTTGTGTCATGGGAGGACCTTCTGGGAGTCTTTAAAAGGGGTGCCATTGTGCCCACAATGGTCTGCAGTGGCCTGTGGCATTCACCCGTCGCTGCTCTCCAGCAGTGCCTTACCACTGCCCCAGCAAGGGGAAGCATGACCATGCCACGCTGTCTTCTCCAGGTGCCCCACTGCTCCATTCCTGCTGTGTCAGAAATCTGCTGGGTTCTTGCCAAAAACCAGTAACTCTGAGCCATATCTTTCCTTGATCTTGAAGCAACCAGTCATACACCCAGAACTACACAGTCTTTCTTAAATGGCTCCATCCATTTCTGCCCACCCACCCCTATCCGGCAGGTGTTGAGTCCAATTCAGCAAGAACTGGAATAAACACCTCAGAACCTTCCATGTTGCCTTCTGCTCTCACTTTCCCCTTGTCCCACAAAAAACTCCTCACTATTCCTCGATTTATAGCAATAAACATTTGCATGCACATAAATGGAGGCAGACCAACAGGGGAATGTGGGATGGGGGAGGTATGCTAGACAGAATAATAGACCCCCCAAAATGTCCACATCCTAATCCCTGAAGCTTCATCTGCTTTCTTACATGGCAAAAATGACTTTGCAGACAGAGATGGAGGATCTTGACGTTGGGAGATTATCCGGGCTTCTCTTGGGAGGCCCAACGTAATCACTAGGGTCCTTATAAGAGAGAGATAAGAGAGACAAAGTCAGAAACAGGAGATGTGACAAGAGGAGCAGAGGTTGGAGCTGCACTTCGAAGACGGAGGAGGGGACCACAAGCCGAGGAATGCTGGCAGCTGGAAAAGTCAAGGCAACGGATTCTCTCCTGGAGCCTCCAGAAGGAACGTGGCCCTGCTGACATCTTTATCTTAGCCCTGTAGGGCTCAGTTCAGACTTTTGACCTCTAAAAGGGTAAACTAACAAATTTGTATTGTTTTAAGCTACTACACTTGGGATAGTTTGTTGCTGCAGCAGATGGAAATATATTGTTGTTTATGGTAGGAGCTGCCAAACTGTCTTAATGTATAGTGGTTGGGATGAGAGATAAGAATTTTTTTTGTTATCTATACTTTTTATCTTTATTCAAATGAACACATATATCTTGTGTGATAAAAATGGAAAGCTATTATTTTCAAAAAGAGGACTCTGGTGGATCAATGCATGAAGGTACTGGAAGGGAAATGGGCTGGAATCAGACATCTGCAGCTTAGGGAAAAGGGGCAAAGAGTCAAAGAGGACACTGCGGCATGGAGTCTGGGATGTCTCTCCTATCTGTTAATTTATCCAAGCTCACGATGTCCAGGAACTCTTGAGCAATGATTTAAATGGCACTCAGGAACATGGGACTTTTCCAAAGATAAACTGAAAGAATGAATTTAGAAATGAGCAAGCACAGGAAGAATTAAAAAGAAAAAGAAAAAAACGGAGAAAGAAATGCATTAGGCAAAAATCAAGATATTACATGAAGGTGAAAGTGAATCCCCAGACACTTTACAACAATAAAGAGCAGCTCTTCTGAAAATCTATGTGAAGGAGGCCAACAGAGCAAAGGTCACCTGACTGGCCTAGCTGTTCACAGGACCTTCTTTTAGCAGGCTCTGTAGGGCTCCCCCAGGATACTCCATCCAGGCCCTCCCGAGAAATAGCCCTTCCTGCAGACTTTTCCTAACCCGTTCTTTTCCACCAAAATATACCTGTCCTATTCTAAAGACAACTGTCATGGACACTTCATTAAGTCAATGTCATGGAGAAAAAGGAAGGGGGCACACTCTAGAACTAGTGGTGCCCAATAGATACATAATGCAAGCCATGTTCATAATTTTTAATAGTCTGATGGTCACATTAAAAAATAAATAAAAAGAAACAAATGAAACTAATTTTAACAATATATTTTATTTAACTCAATATAGCCAAAATATCAATTTAGCATGTAGAAAATATTTAAAATACATTAATGATATATTTTACATTATTTTATGCTAAGTTCAGAAATCGATGTGTATTTTGCACTTAAAGTACATCTCAGTTCCTATGAGGCACATTTCGAATGCTCAATAGCCACATCTGGCTAGTAGCTACTAAACAGTACAGTTCCAGATTTAAAAAAATTAAAGAGACCTGATGACCAAGTGATTGAGTGATTCTAGTGTGGATCCTAGTTCTAAGGAAAAGAGCTACAAAAGGCATTCTTAGAGCAATTGAGAACCTTTTTAAGAGTTGGACTGTATGACTGGAAAAATATGACTATGAACTGGTTATGAGACATTATGGTGACCTCGTGGTGCAATGGTAGCACGTCTGACTCCAGATGCTATTATGAAGTTATCGTTAGTTATGGTGAGATATTACAGGTATGTGGGAGATTTTCCTTACACTTAGGAAATTTAGGCTGAAGTCATAATATCTGCAAATTATTCTTGAAATGAATATTCTTAAAAGAAAGAAAGCAAATATGGCAAATTGTTAATTATTAAATCCAAGTGGAGGGTAGATGAATATTCTAGGTACATTCTTTCAACTTCTCTGAAATTCATAATAAAAAGCTGGGGAAACACACACATACACACACACACACACACACACCTGCTCTAAACTCCATTTCAAATAGGAACAATTTATCTGTTGTAGGCTGTTAATCTGCCAAACTAATTGTACTAAAATATTTTTTAAGGTAGAATATCTTATGGATGAAGCAGTATGGTTAGTAGGAAGAACAGTAAATTTGAAAGAAAAAAAAAGATCAAGGTTTCAGTTCTAGGTTTACCATCTAATAATCATTTAACTTGAATAGTCCTATTTTGGGGGGTTTTGATTTTCAATTCTCTTATTTATATGTATATATACATACACATATAAATATACACACACATACACATATACATATATACACATATTAATACATACATATATGTATGTGTGTGTGTGTATAAAACCTTAAATTGCTGCACATAGGACTACTATTATGGATTTTTAGTGGGAACTTTGAATGTCTTAATCACAAGCTATTTCTTTAGGAATTCCAGGTCTTAGACTGATGAGTGAGGAAGCTATTTTTGTTTAAGGGGAACCCCAATTCTATCATTTTGAAAGCTGTCAACACCATTCCGAATCTTGGCATCCTAGAAAGAGGAGGGTCCTCCGAGTCCTGTGTCACCAGCTACCTCACTCCTGAGGCCTTGTGGGAAAGTCTTTTGCCCTGCACAGCTGTCACCGTGGCCACTCGAGGGTCAATAGGGAGATTGGGGGGCGAGGGAGACAGTCAGTTAATATCTGGAAATGGTCCTGAAACTATGAAATGCCAAAAAATATCTGGAAGTAGAAAAATAAAAATGGTGAGGAAAGGGATCACCCTCATGGACAAAGAACATTTGGCATCCATATTTGTTCTGGAATAGTGTCCATTTATCCTCAGAGCACAGAAATATAACAGGAAGAGAAAGCAGAAATGTACTGTGCACATTTATCATTTTAAACTCTGCCTCAGAGGAGCTAGCAATTTTTCAGCATCAAAGGGATGATTAAGAAAGACTCTACAAACTAGACTAAAAGCTCCAGGAGGGCAGAAATTATGTCCTGTGTTTTCATTATAAACTGGTTGCATTACTAGCTGGGTGTGGTGGTTCATGCTTGTAATCGTAGCACTTTGGGAGACCAAGGTGGGAGGATCCCTTAAGGCCAGGAGTTTGAGACCAGCCTGGACAACAGCAAGACCCCATCTCTATATGAAATGAAAATGAGCTGGTATGGTAGTGTGGGTCAGTAGTCCCAACTACTCAGGAGGCTGAGGCAGGAGGATCACTTGAGCCCAGGAGTTTGGGGTTATTGTGAAGTAAAATAAAATCTTAAGGCTCACCCCGCCACCGGCTGACTGAATGGACCCCCTCGTGGCCAAAGGAATATCCTAAAGTCAAATTGCCTGCCAGAAGGAGGGAAGTCAGACATGCCTCATCATGCCCCCCTCCCTTCTTGGGGACATCCTTTGTAACCCACTAACAGGCCTAAAGGTATGGAAGACAAACCTGCAGGTCCTCAATTTACACAAGGAATATATGTCAGTGGCTTATCTCTGGCTTATTTCTGACAAACAGCTCCTTATGTTAAAACATTCCAAGCCTTTAGATAAAGCTTCATATCTTTAATCAATTACAAATCAAAGAATCTTTAAACCCACCTATAACCTGTAAGCCCCCACTTCGAGATGGCCCACCTTTTCAGGCCAAACCAATGTATGCCTCCCACGTATTGATTTATGACTTTACCTGTAGCCCCTGTCTCCCTGGAATGTATAAAACCAAACTGTAACCCAGCCACAGCGAATCCACTTGCTCAAGGCTTCTTGGGCTTGGCTCCGGGTCATGATCCTCAAATTTGGCTCAGAGTAAATCTCTTTAAAATTATTTTACAGAGTTTGGCTTTTTTTTCTGTTAACATTACAGTGAGCTATGATTGCACCACTGCATTCTAGCCCTGGTATGAGAGGAAGACCCTGTCTCAAAAAACAAAAACAAAACCAAAAACAAATGGTTGCATTGCATTGAATTTTTATTGTTGTTGTTGTTCACTGCCAGGATCAGGAATAGAATACAAGTCTCTTGTTCTAAGACACAAATCTCAAAAGTCATTTATTATTATATACCCAAACATAAACACTATGCAAATGGAAAATAACCACCTGCCTCTGAAATTTTA
>CAUYSK010062605.1:0-124780 GCA_963575035.1 Avahi laniger
AAGATACTAGTTTAGTTCTGTATGTACTGCATTTGTGTTGACAGAGCAGCATTCAAATAGATTGAAAGGATCCAAGAGTCATATGCATAGAAACAGTGTTTGGATTGATTACCTAGGTAACTAAGAAGATCTGAAGATCAAGGACCAAACTTTTAGGGACATTACAATTATAGCAAATAGAATATGAGAAGTCAGTGAAGAAATAACAGGAGAGACCACCAACAAAGCTGGAGGTGGTCCCAGGACCATGTTCCTTCACAGAAATCAAGAGGAGAGATTTCTTCAAGAAGAGAGAGGTGTTCTTTGGTGTTAAAAGTGTGAAGAAATAAAAAAGAATAAAGCATGGAGGGAGGTAGGGCCAGGTCTTGGATTTGCTAAGTGAAAACATTAACTCAAAAAAAAAGTATCTTTGCTATAAAATGGGTGATCTTTATTACATTCATTCGAGTCAGCGTTTTTCAACCTCGGTGACACTGGCATTCTGGGATGGAGAATTCTCCGTGGTAGGGGCCGTCCCGTGCAAATGTAGGTGCTTGGCAGTGTTCCTGGCCTCTCAGCTCAGTACATGTGACTCCACCGCCACCAGTTGTGATTACCAAAAAGTCTCTTTAGACATTGCCACATGTCCCTGGTTAAGACCCACTGATTTAAGTATTTATTTAGCTCCACTATGTGTACGTGGTACTACGTTAGGTACTGCAGGACATAAAAAGCATGACACACTGTCACCGTTAAGACAAATACATTCTAATTTTCCTAAATTGAGTTACTCTGTTATTTCTCTTATAATGTTGGTTAAAACTATATATATGTATACATGTACATATATACACACACGTATATATACGTATATACATGGCAGTTATCCTCCAGGTTAACATTATATCAACTTAATTATGGAATGATGTTAGAAAAATAGTAACTTGGAAATATTGTTGTCCCAATGCTATATGTTTTAGCATAGATAAGTGTTGGGAATTTTGATTATGGATCTATGGCGAGACTAGTATGAAATTTCCAAATTAAATTCTTTGTGTATACCAAAGATTCAAATTATTTTTTGCTCTCTCATTTCCTATGAAGATAAAATACTCTTACTAATCCATAGGTATGCTATAGAAATTCTCAGTTGTTTTTTTTTTGAAGGGACTGTACCATTTATCTTTGGGTAGAAATTAAAATACTATAGATTAAAAGTGTTCTACCAAGTTTCTAAGTTCTTAATAAAACAAGATTGGCATGTTGGACTTTAATTTGACCTTAGCAACATTTGTAGGAAAGACAATCACAAGAAATAATTTCATGAAAAGGAGGATCCTTAATACTTGGAATAGATTCTCCGTCAAAAGAAGTAACCTATCATCTTCTCAAACCACAGTTTCTTCATTGTTTAGGAACAAGAAAGAAAATCTAACCTCACTTTCCTGTTTTTGTTGCTTATGACAGTGAACAAGGCCCTAACGTTGAGACCCTTGGTTTTTTTTTGTTTTTTTTTGTTGTTTTTTTTTTTTGCAGACTGCATCATCTGCTATTAAAGGTGCTATTCAGCTGGGAATAGGATACACAGTGGGTAATCTCACCTCCAAGCCAGAACGAGATGTTCTCATGCAAGACTTTTATGTGGTGGAAAGTGTGTTCCTACCCAGGTACGAACATTTTTATTTGTGATCATTTTCATGCTAAGGAACCTTTTTTGTGACAACTCCCTATTGAAGGACTTTCCTACCATGTCCGTGTTTATGTGTACTAATTTATATGTTGGACCTCTGGGGGGCCAAAAGCAGTTCAAATGCTTGTTACTTCCTGTTGCATCAGATGCCTTGCAGATTTTATGTGGAGATGAGAAGTGGGCTTCATCTATGGGCCAGTTGTAATTAGTTGTGATGAATGCCTGGAAGACCATATGGAGAAAGATTTTGAGATTCAGAGGGAAACTGCAGTAACCACCGAGTAATGTCTGCCATGGGTTTAGAAAAAGAGGGCTTCCACCAAGCAGCCACTGGTACCAGCTTTTTGGATCCCTAACGTAAAAAATCAGGCTGGTGGGCCCATAATTGGGCCTCACATCTGAATTCAGTCTTCTGGCTCCTCCTTTATCGTCCTTTGTGATGACTTTAGCTTAACTTTCCTCCAGAAAACGTGCGAGAATTCTGCTGTTTTGATACCACATTTGCAAAAACAACAAGGTCACCCATACATGTTCCTCGAGCTTTTATCATTTGTTTGGGGGGATCAATTATTTAAAAACAAATACATCAGGAGATGGATAGTGGTGATGGTCGCACAACAATGCAAATGCACTTAATGCCCCAGAACTGTATACTTAAAAATGGTTAAGGTGGCAAATATTATGCTGTGCATGTTTTACCACAATAAAATAAATAAATAAATAAATTTAAAAGTCTATAACTACCTTAGTTTAGGAAAAGAAGAAGTTATTAAATTGGAAATATTACAACTGACAGGATTTTTCAAAGAAAATGATCTAAAAATAAAGATATTTAATTTGGGGTCTTGGGAATAGTTGTTTTGTCTTTGGGCTATGAGGATTGACTTTTCAGATACATTTATATTTAATATTTAAAATAAATATTTCTCTTCAAAATTTTGTTATTTATTCCTGGGCTTGGGTGAGAGTGGCTGAGGTGACAATTTTACCACCAGAGTTTTCAATGCCTTATTTAAAAAAGAAAAATCTTTAGAAGAATGCTGTTTACATATTTATCTCTGTGTCCAGGTATCAACTGCCTAGAAATAAAACCTTTAGGTGAATGTGCAGTAACTTCCCACGTAGTCACCAAGCAGCCCATAAATTTTAAAAAATCAGCTAGGAACCCAGACAGCCTAGTTTTGCTTTAAGTGCTCTTAGCTGAGGAACAATGTTGGTCTACTGGAACTCTGGAAGTTGCTTCTCCAGGGTCCACTAACAGCATGAGAACTAGATTCCCAATAGAAAACGGACAACCCCAGGGCTTGAGAGATAATCCTTGCTCGTGACACTTCTTTCTATAGTTGGAAATTTCCTCTGTGTTTGTCTTTAACAGTCTATTTATCATTACAAAAAGTGTGTATTCTTTTCCCTTGAAAGACAGGAGGTCATGAGTTTATCTTGATCTTTTGGTAAGATTTTTTAGGCTCTTGACACCTATAAATGTGTTTGCAGGATGCTCAAGCTCTCGTACTCTTTTAGGGCCTCTACCCAGATGTTTCAACCTTATTTTTTTCTTCGGCTACAAAGAACAAGAGGAATGGAGGACTTCTGTGGGAGGGTGGTGCCAGTGGGTTCAGGGAGCTGAGAGCAGTTAGGACCGAAGGTGGATGTGTAAAGACCCAAGCAATATATAGCCAGCCACCGCCGGGACGCGGGGAAACCATGGCCCAAGCGTAAGGTCCCCAGGTCCACAGCATCAGCATCAACTGGAACTTATTCAACATGCAGATTCCTGGGCTCCATCCTAGACCAACTGAATCAGAAACTCTGTGGGCGGGACTCAGGAATCTGTTTTAACAAGCCCGCCAGGTGATTCTAAGCCCATAAAAGTAATGGCCCAGCACCGTTACTTTCCATTTTGGATGATAATCTTTCTAGTAAATAGCAAATTTTGTTCTCGGAGTTATTACATCACTCTTATAACTAATAAAGCTCCCAATTATTTTAAATTAGTATCTTATATATCAAAATTTATCTATTAGCAGCTAAATTGTACATGACACTGTATGAGATGCTTTACAACAAGAAGTACATAAACAAGGTCCTCATCTGTTAGATATTTAAAGGCACTGAGTACACCCTTTTGTTCATGGATGATTTATCATAAGCCTACTGCATCTTTTTGATTAAGAGAAAATAATGATATTTTCACCTTTTCCTCAGGAATAGGAAGCCAAAGTGTAAACACCTGGACTTTGTGGCTTTGGCCTTCACTTTGTCATCCATGGTAGTAGCAGCAGACATGCCACTGGTGGAGGAGTAGCTGGGGGGCTTGCCCCTATTTAGAGGCACCCACAGTCTCATTTAAAATATATCATTTTAGAGAATTTACAGCTTTCAAGTGTCAATATGATATTAAACATTCGATTCAGACCAAGAATTTCTTTCAGCAAATACTATATTGTTTGTTTCACATATGCACTCCAGATGTATTTATATGAAAACAGAAGAAACTTATGCTGGTCTAACCTCAGTTTCCTCTTCTGGACTCAGTTTCCTCATGGGTTTATTAAAGGGCTTGGGCCCAGAAATCTCAATGGAGGTGCCACTGACATTTTTGGATGAGACAACGCTTCATTCAACATTGCATATTTCAGGAGATATGTCCTTCCCAGGCCCTGCCAGTAATATCTCTTAATCACTGTAGCAACCAAAAGCCCCTGCAAAGTGAGGAATAAATTTAGTATCTCAATTGGGTCCATGGTTTCATAGGTGCATACACATGTGAAAATTTAACAAATTGTATGCTTTATTATATATCAATTATAACTCAATAACTCTGCCAAATAATGCTCCTGTCCCCCATATTTCTAGGCCCATTTGGGGATGAGGGTGGGTGAAGGTGGGCAGGACAGGCCCTGGCTGTAAACACCTAAAACATTCTGAGGTCTCTAGTGGCTCTAAAATTCAGTGAATCTGTCTTTGTCATAGAACTAATTGCTTGAGGTACTTTAATTAATTAATAGTTTTATTAATAGTTTACTACTTCTCTGAAGCTGCAAGATCTGTTTCGCTTAGCAACCAAATACATTGTGTTATTTTTTATTTATTTTGAAGTTGTTCAGTTATTTTTAGATATTTGTTCTATGGATTATTTCATTTTGTAGATGGAAAAAGCCCTGGACCTGCTTAAGATTTGAAAGAGAATAGAAAAATCCCTTTCAACCATCTGGTTCCATAATCTTCCGTAGTCACAAAGAAGATGAGTAAGAGAAACATGACCGCATCTTAATATTTTGACCCCAAATTCTATGCTGTGATCAGCAGCTCAAGGATGTCCATAAGGTTTTACATACTGATAGGGTAAAGAAGAGAGAGGATAGTTGAAAATGTTTGCACCATGTAAACATGAACCTGGGGTTGCAAAGGGAGGCAAAGTTTTTAAGAACCAACTATGAACCAAGCACAATTTTATTCATATATTATTTATATAATATATAATATTAACTTTCACTACCCTTCATCTTCACCAAAAAATACCCATTTGACATATGAAATAATTAAGGCCCTAAGACATTAAGTCACTTCACCCAAGACTACGCAGCCAATAAATGACAAAGCCGAGTTTTGAACTCAAGGGTGGATGGCCCCAAAATTTTGGTTTTCTTTAAACTGTGGTGATAAAGCCCAGGAATGGTATTTCTGCTTTATTGAATCAGGAAAAGCGTCCAGCATTTGTCTTAGAATTATGGATCTAGATCTGCCTCTTTGGCCTCCTAAAAGCCAGCTGTAGTCTCTTCTCAGGAGACACTATCACTACCTTCTCTGGGGTGGCAAAAATGGTTTAAAAGCTAGCAGTAAAAGTTGAAATATCTTTCCATGTTCCAGAACAATTATCTAGCCAAAGAATTTTTTAAAAGCGCTTATGTTTTAATCTCCTCACTTATAAAATAGGAGTTTCACTTGATGTGAGGATCATTGCAGGAAACAGACTATGCTTGGGTTTGATTGACCTGCTCTTCAGGGTTCATTTATACAGCGAAGGAATATCCTCACTGGAGGAGAGAATCCCGCAGAACTACTGCAAGGGTAAAACATTATCTTAAATGACAAGCAGACATTAAAGATTGTTGCCAAATATCATTGCTCGACATGACAGGTTTGACAAACTGGCCGACTACCTGTGAGTCAGGGCACGTGGACATAAACTCATCCAAGAGTCTGTCTATACTGCGGATCAGCGCACTACAGCCCATGGGACAAATCTGGCTCCTTGCTCGTCCTTGTGAATAAAATCTAATTGGAACACAGCCGTGTCCATTCATTTCTGAATTGTCTGTGGCTGCTTTTCCATAACAGGAGCACAGTTGAGTAATTGCCACACAGAGTATGACCCACATATTTACTATTATATCTGGCCCTTTGTAGAAAAAAGATTGCCAACCCCTGGTCTATACGAACATTCTGCACCAGGTTTTATGTATATGCAGCCTAAGCAGCCAGCATAGCCTTTACAGGATTAAACAGGTGTAGCTGTTGCCGGGCAAGCCAATAATATGATGCCCTTTCAAGGCAAAACTCTTTAAATATTTGTTCAACATGTATTTGGTGGGAATACGGTAAGAAACTAATTTCCTATTAATAAAAGTTATATACCTCTTGCTTTAGTTCAAAATAAAAGATTAATTACATGCACCGAATATTATATAACACTTTACCTTATTTGAAATGGCCTTCCAAACACAATTTTCCAGTATAGTAATAATTTCTTAGGAGGTTTAACCTTTAGATAATCAATGATGTCACATGTTCCCAGTAAATGACACCCCACAATGCATTACTGTATTTAGTTTTGGAATTTAAGCAATGTTCAGATACTGACTTTTAAAGATTGGGCTGTCAGCCGGTTGGCCTCAAAGGATGGTGCAGCTTCCTATTATACAATACAGCTCACGGTACCCATCACAGAAGTGCTCAGCAGAGGAAGGTTGGCACCAGCAAGGAGTGTGTCTTTTGTTTTGCTTGGTTTTGTGTTTCCATGCAAGAGCACTATCTCATTTGGCAAGAGAGAGCATCAATTTATATTTCACTAGTTACGTAAAGAGTTGTGTGTGGAAACCAAGGCACCTTGCCTGAATTGGCAGAGGCAATTAATAATATCTAAGGCCGCTTCTACAGACCCTTACTTACATAGGTCCAGCTTGAAGACTGGGTGTCACCAGTAGTTTGTTACTGGACTATGGTGTCACTTGTCCAACTGTATTGCCACTTAAATTTTTCTGTCTGATGTCTGTACATTAGGACAAAGCACGCTTCATTTGTCCTCTCACGCAGCGGGGTATGGTCATGCTTGTTGAACAAAAGCGAGGGCATTTAGCATCTTTTAGTGAAACCACTGCTAACACCCAGGAGTTGTTGACCTGCTAGTTTTGTCAAAAGTCCCCAGGCCCACTACTGATGATTACAATGTGAAACAAAGGAAGCTCACCAAATAGAAAATGCTGCCCTGCAAACAACAAAGCTCTGGGTTTCAGCTCCAAACTGGACCCCTTTGAGATGTTAAATTAGTTTTACCCCATTGCGCATTACCAAATCTCTCAGTCCAGTGCCACCAAAAATAGTACTTGGTTATCAGGCTCTGAAACCATGTAAACAAAGCTGTGACATTCACTGTACGTACAGATGAGAACGCCACCTACGTAGCTAATCAAAGCTTCTACAAGTTAAATTCTACCCACCTGACCCTGGGGTGCAGGGGCCTCAAGGAGAAGTTATTGGCATATTTGAGCAGAGAGCACCCTGAAACCTGCAACTGAATCCTGGAAAGGAAGACTGACAGGGGAGCGCCACGTCTAAGTTAAGGCAAACGTCTCTGCTTGCGACTTTTCCACTGTTCCCGTACGAGTCTAATCTCCCAATCTCGTTTGCTCTTCACCAGTTTGGGCCATTACTGCCCCTCCCTGGACTTCGATTTTTTTATCTCCTAAATGGAGAATTCCAGAGGGTGGCGAATGCTTCCTTAAGCTTCAACATTGTGTAATTCTAAACACAAATTGTCATTAATATACCTGTATTTTCAGCAAGCAGTATCCGTGGCCTTAAAAAATGAACTCTGCTCAGAAAAGGCAAGTTGTCAGAATGCCAGAGCTGGCCCGTGATCAAACTTTAACTGCTTTTTGGTGAAATAAAGGGGGAAAGAGCAAGATAGAGAAAGAACTATTCTTTATTCGAAATGTCGTCCTCCTTTTTTGGAATTAAAATATTCTTTTATGACATGATAGGGGTCGTACTGTGTGTTTGCTTAATTGTTCAAGTTCTTGCCACAAAATAAAGTTGGAAAATCGAATGTTGGCTTCAAAATTTCTGTTGTTGAAATTTTACTGGCCCATGGGATCCAAACATACAAAACCACTGCTCAAAACCCCACAGCTGAAATTTTCTAAGCCTCAATTTATGCCAAGACAAGAAAGTGTTTTGTTTTTTTTCCACACACTACATAAATGCATTGAAGAAACATAAGGTAAACCTTAAACTGTGAAGAAGTCTGCTCCTCGTCAGACTTCGTTTTTGCTAAATCTGGATGCTGAGCACAGTTACGTGGCAGGTAGTTCCAGGCAAGGAAAGCCTGCCGGAAACTTTAGCAGACTAATGTGGATCGCGGTCACCGTGTTTAGCAGCCAGCAGTCCTGCCATGGTTGGAAGTTGCCAAGCCCTGGGTACCTGTGCCTGGGAGACTGTGGGCGGGCACCCACCTCCACACACTGGAAGCCTGCAGCCTGCAACCTCGGGAAACCGAGGCTGGCGTCTGCTGCCTGGTCCTTGCTGGACTTGCTGTTTGATTCTGCTCCTGTGCACTCAGCTCCTGACAAATATCAAGGCCCAGCAGGGACCGGCAATCTCACTAATTTGCATTTCCTCCACTAGAGCTTCATTCACGTCAAACTGGTGTTTGTTATTCATTGGAGCAGCTTAAATATACAGAAGTAAACAAATCTGCTGTGGGACTGAGCATAGAGAGCTCTGGGGGATAGGGGGATAAGCCTATGGCTTTTTACCTCTAACTTTTAAAAATTATTTAATTTTGTGAATGATAAGACATTCACAAAACAGGATTTGTCCTGTTTTTAAAGGGAATACTGTGAAAAGTGATCCTTTTGTCCCTATGCCTTTTTTACCCAATGTCCACCTCAAATTATCAATGTTACTAGTGGCTTGTTTTTCCTTTAAGGATTTTTTTAGGCATATACATATCAAAAGAACATTTTTTCTTTTTTTAGACAAGTAGTGGCATGCCATACCCAGCATTTTACATCATGCTTCACTTAATTTATCTTAGAGATCTTGCTATGTCAATATATAATAAACATCCTCATTCCTTTTTTAATGCAACATAATATTCCATTGTGTAGTTGAATCGTAATTAATTTGACCAGTCCTCTTCCAAGGGACATCGAGGTTGCTATAATTAATAACTGTGTACACATGTGTTGTTTTGTACATAGACTTGTTTATCTGTAGGGTAACACAAAGGCATGCATTTTCTGGATCAAAGAGTTAGATATGTTTGTAATGTTGATAGACGTTATGAAAATGTCCTTCATGAGAAAATTATCAATTTACATTCCTACTAATAATGTTTCAAGGTGCCAGTTTCCCTTGAGCTACATGAAAGTTTTAGATTTTAACCAATCTTATGGTCTCTCAGTGACACTTACTTTATTATGAATGAGGTTGCGAATCTTTTCATATGTATGAGTCATATATATTTCCATTTCTGTGAAGTGCCCGATCATATTCTTGGTTATTCTTTAAAATTAATTTCTTGGTCTTTTATGCAGTATATTGGAGCTTTTTATAGTGGGAAATTAGGCCTTGTGTATGATATGAATTGCACATATTTTCCTATTTTGACATTTTATTTTTCCTCTTTTTTTTTTTTTTTTAAACTACATGGTCAACTCATTCTACTTGTGAAATGTTTAACTCTGGGCCGTTTCCCATCATCATACAGCCTCAGTCACCCAAATGTACTGAGCACTTCCCAAAAGCCAGGCACCCCCGTTGGCATTTCCATTCACTTAGCCATTCTGTTTGAAGATGCTCAGTAATGGGCCTAGCGAAACTCAACTTGTAAGTAGCAGGGATGGAGCTTGAACCCAGGTCTCCCTGGAGTGTAAGGTCTCCCTATAGCTAACTGCACATCACCTCCTAAATCCTGAGAAAGTATTTGGATACCGTGCTGAGGCATCATACATACATTATGAATTTGCAACTGTACTGCTTAGGGAAAACAACCACCATTTAAATGAGTAGATGATTTCGGCCATTCCGTGCAATGAGCCTGACACAGAGATACAACTGCTTTTCTCTCAGTCAGTCTTAGTTCCTGAGTCACTCTCCTACTGTGTATGCCAGAGTGTAATCCTAGCCTTTAAAGATAGCCATTTATTATATGATGACGTCCCCTAGCAACACAAGCCCGCTCTTCCTCTGTACTCACCAAAAGAAACAGTCATCTGGAACCACACAGGAGGAAAAACTGGCTGCACTGGATATACTGAATAGGTATTTTCTAAATAGTTTTCAAGGGTGATTTTTTTTTACCGCACTGAATTTTTGCCTTATATATTGATTTTTGAACATAATTGCAATATAAGTACCTTACTGTAGTAGTATTATCTTGAAAACTCATTCTTTCATTCAACAAACACTTGTGGTGTATTAACAATGTGCCAGGCAATGATGCAAAAATCTGACCTCAACAAACTTAAATTACAATAGATTCCAAATATGTGATTTGTTGTGTGCTTACTTTTTTTATTTGCACAGTCTTATTTGTGTGGTATCCATGAAAAACAGACCATGATAAATTTGCATAGGCCCTCGATGTCCCACCTAGAATGTAGTACAAAGAGATCTTGAACCTTTCCATAAAATTCTATTGCATTGTTCTAATTTTCACACTGAAAAATTTAAGTATAAGTAGGTGTTTTGTCTGAGGTCATGCAAATATAACATTGTGTGGAGTCAAAGCATAAAAAGGATGAGATTGATAAATATCAAAATTCAGGCCAGTGGATATCTCTAAATAGAATCAGCAAAATGTACAGAAGGGAATTCAACTATATGGATAATGTTTTATTTTTTAAGCAGCATTTTGGGTTCATGGGTATTCATTGGTTTATTTCTTTATTTTATATATCCCAAATATTGTATAAAATCATTCAAAAATGAACCCAGAAAATGGGATAAAAAGATAATGATATATTTGGGAATAGAAATCAAGTTTTAAAATTTTTTAAATAGTTAAGGTCTCTTTTTTTGGAAAATATAAATATAAGAAAGAGTTCAGATTGAGATCCTACCCTGTGTGATGCTTCTCTCTATTGGTGGGATATTTTAAGAATTATTTAACTTATTCCTGGTTAAAAATGTTTATCAAATATCCAAAGTTCAGGGTCAAAAAAATGCATTTAGGGGGGCAAAGGCCCCCTACATACATGACCTAAACATCTGTAACTCCATAATATGCTGAAATAAAAAAAAATGCATTTTCAACTTGCTCCACACACTAAGTCCTGGGTCTTGTTACCTAAAGCATTACAATGTGGTTTCACTGGGGAAAATGGAGTGGTTTTCCCAGGATGGAGGCAAAGGGGACTGAAGAATTTGCAGGCTGGAGACTGTGATTGGCAGGTACCACCCGTGTGGAGTGATCCTCCCCAAGTCAGCGTCTGTTTTCACCTGATGACCATTGGCCTTTGTGACATGAGCTTTGAGACACCCACCAGCAGGGAGTGATTTTTCTAGAGGTGAAATCGGCCCAGGACTAATAGGGCTAGAATTTGAAGTCAAAATTATCTTTGCTAATGTTGTCTCTCTGTCTTTCTCTCTCTCTCTGATATTTTAACTTCAGCGAAGGGAGCAATCTGACCCCGGCACATCACTACCCAGACTTCAGATTTAAGACATATGCTCCCTTAGCATTCCGATATTTCAGAGAACTTTTTGGTATCAAGCCTGATGATTACTTGGTAAGAACCTATCATTTTCCTTCCTCCTACAGAAATGTGTGATGTAAACATTTGTCTCATAGCAACAGTGACAAGTGGCTTATGTCTCTTATTTTATAAAGCTCTGGGGCATAGTAAAAGTTCCAAGTTTTATGATGATTGTAAGTTTAGCTTCAGGAAATTTGATTTGATTCTGCAGCTTTTAACTGATAGCTATAAAATCTGCTATGGTAATTGATATTTAAATAACTGTGATATCGGTTGCTACTTCAGATAATTATTCTACAGATATATTATAATTAGTTCTAAATACTCCTGTGAATTTTGCTGATTAGATTCTATTTGAAATCCTCCCTATTTTAATTGCCTTATTTATACCATTCATCTCAAACCTGCCTTGGCCCACAACCATTTCACCTTGACCTACAAATTTGAATAACATTTTAAAGAAGCTGGATCATTTTGTTCTCAGAATCTCTTCATGCAAGCTCTTTTTAAATATATTTTTATTTGGTACAAGGGCGTATTTTATCCTCAGATTTGTCTTTTCTCTCCGTCTTCCTTCTGGCACATAGGAGGTACAAACACAACAGCTTTTTTGTGAGGTAGTCTGATGTGACCCCACAGTTTTACCTTATTCCTGTTGAAAGAGCCAGGAAACTTCCTTTCTGTTGCAAGCAAAAAATGGTTTGTTTCATAATTCAATCACTGTTAACACCCCAGGGCTCTTCAAAATTGGTTTTCAAGAAACTATAGAAAGGACACCATTAAATATTTATTGTTCATCCCATTCCGAATGATCTTAATAAGACTTGCGCCAGACTCTGGGCTAACGCTTTTCAGAGGAAGCATAGCAACACTGGTCGCTGGTAACAAAAGGTATTTAAAATGCATCTTTTAATTTGTGTAAGGTGTAAATAATTAAGTTCAAAGCTGATTCTCTTCTATGATGAAAATCCATGAACTATCCTCCACTTTAATTGGTCCCTAATAAAATCATACGACTTCTGCCTGATGAGATAATAGTGGTTCTTCGAGGCGCATGACTAACTCTCTAAAGAGCAGTGAGGACCAAGTAGAAAGTCCCTGGGCCTCTTGCTGCCCTTAAATGTAAATGTCCATATTGTTCACGCATGTGCGCGTGCCCTCTGTCTCTCTCTCTCTCTCACTGTCCCACCTTTCACCACTCCTTCTTTAATTGAAATGTTAGGTGCCTCTACCCATCACTACCAACTCAGGAACACAAGCAAACACATTTGTTTGTGTGTGTGTGAGAGAGAGAGAAGATCCTTGGGTTTCTGGCCCTTCTGTAATTACTGAGGGTCGCCATCATTCAGGAAATGTGTTTGGGGAACCCAGTGGGGTTTTGATATTATATTATGGAAAACAAGGTCGATCTCTCATTTTCTGCTACACATTAGAATTTAATGTACACACCTTCTGAATTTCCTTGTACTTCTTACCAGCAAAGAGATGCGATAGACTTGCAGCTCAGGACATGATCCAATCACCATGACAACATGGGTGTCTGTCTTTAGCCCTCCCATGTCCATTGCCCCACAGGCTGGAAGTCCATTCTTTCACTTGCTCTGGCCTCACAAAATTGCTTTCTTTGGAGAAGACCACTTTCCAAACAATTTCTCACTCAGCTTACACAAGTTTCCTAATGAGTCTTTAAGCTGGAAAAATCACTTTCATAGTGGGATGGCAGTAGTCACAAAGGAGCACGGGAGACTGAGCTGATGGCTCCTCACAGCAGAAGTCGTGGTCCCTGTACCTGCCAAAATGGAAATTAATCAATCACTGAGTACTTTGAACACCTGTTGTATCTAAAATACTTTGCTAGTAGCTATAGGGTGGTTCAAAAAAAACTGCAAGTCATGACACTCAGAGAACTTAGGATCAAATTGAAATAGTAATTTGTTTATGTAGAAATACAACCAACACTACCAGGCAATAAATAAAAAAACTGAGCAAAACATGAAATGCTCTAGAATTTCAGAGGAAGGAAGGGTCTTTCTCTCTGTTGGGGTGATGAATAGGAGGTCTTCTTATGAGCAGCGTGCGGTTTTAACTGTGCCTTAGAAATTACAAGAGATTTTAATAGGTAGAAAAGAAGGGACAGATGTTGGGGGTGGAGGGAATGTAGCCTAGACTGTGGGACAGAAATGTAAATACATTAGATGTTCAAAAGGACTTCGAGTTGACCAGTATGTCCGAAGGGGAGGGTTTTGATCAGGAACATACATAGATAGGGCCTATTAAACATTAATAGGACAATTCAAATAAATAAGCTCCTAAATTGTAAGAAATTAAGGAAATACAAAGATTGAATATGTATTTGATGGTGCTAAGAAATTACTTTTTTGGTGGGATGATGATATTGTGCTTATTTTAAAAGGGGAGTCCTTATCTTTTAGAGGTACATACTGAAATAGTTGTGGATGAAATGATTTGATGTTTGGAATTTGCTTCAATAGAATCTGTGGAGTTGGTCAAAGGATACAAAATTTCAGTTAGACAGGAGTTGCAAGTACAGGAGACCCAAGCTACATGGTGACTATAGCTAATAACCATGTATTGCATACTTGAAAATTGACAAGGGAGTAGATTTTAAATTTCCCACCACAAAAAACGACAAATATGTGAGGTAAAGGATATTTTAATTAGTTCCAATGATCAAAACATCATGTTGTACACCATAAAAATGTACAATTGGTGTCAATTAAAAAAATTAACTGGAAACATTGTACAATTTAAATAGGTGAATGGTATGGTATGTGACATATCTCAGTAAGACTGCTGTAAAAAAACTGAGAGATCAAAAAAAAGACAAAAAGAGAAAGGAAGGAAGGGAGAAAGGGAGGAAGGAGGGAAGGAAGGGGAAGGGAGGGAGAAGAAGAATCTGAGGGAAACAGGGCAGGGAAGTGGTTGGAGGTACAGAAGAAACAAGCTTGGCCATGAGTTGATCATTGTTGAAGCCAGAAGATAGACACATGGATGTTAATTACACAATTCTCTTTATTTTTGTGTATATAAATATAATTCAAAAGGTGGGGGAATGAATAGAGCCAGGCAGGTAAGTGTGCTTTGGTTTGATTCCGTTTTTCCACCTCCCTCATTCACCACACACACAGTTAAGTGACTAGACACATCTCTGGGACTGGCAAGAAGCAGAGCAAGGGCAGTGGCCCTAGCTACACATGACTGCCTGATTCCTACAGCTGCGGCCATCCACCTGCCCCTGTGCTGGAGACACCTACGGCCCAGGACTGAGGCAGCTTCCTGACAAGTCTTGGAGCTTCTGGAAACTCAGCTCCAAACTGCCTTATCTGGGGACCCCACCAATGATCAGGAGTGTGGTAGATGAGGAAAGGGTCTTTTGCATGGCACATGCTTCAGAGAGTCAGATATAATAAACCTCAGGGACTTTGTAGCCCAGCCCTTCCTTTTATAGATGAGGATGCTGAAGCTGGGGTCAGTGAGGGGGGATGCCTGGGGTTACCCACATTGATGCGAGCAGAGCCCAGGCCACACAGTGGTGTCCCCATCCTTCCCCCAGTGCTTGAAGGCCCTTCACCAGCTGGCCTCATGCTTCCTGCCCTCCGAGTCACAGACTGCTCATGAAATACGGACTTGGGGTAGCCTCTCCTTATCCCATCCGGCTGTGATTGTCCATTCTGAGGAATACAGCCCAAACAGGTCAAACCCTCTAACAAAGCACATTTTGGAAGAGTGAAGCCCAAATAAAGCACCCAAAAAATGACATAAGACATCTCTTGAGAATCTGAAGAAACAAAGGATACAATGCAAATCACAAAGTACATCTTGGCGTCTGTCAAACTGGGGCTACTCAAACCTGCACTTGTGACAATGCACTGATTTGAGTTGGGGGTTGGGGGAGCATTACTTAGCCATCGGTCACTCCATAGATAGCTTTGCTATTAAATACCTGTGCTGCGTGTATATTTCTACTTAGTTTTGTGCTGCTGCATGTGGATTTCTGCCTGAATTATTCTGTTTATGTGTTCAGTACTATTAAAATTCACCACATGCCTGCTGATGACAAGTGTCATGTCGAAACGTGCATGATTTGGACTGTGAGACAGTGCAGAGAAGGCGCTTTGCACACACAGCAACGGGAACACTGCTGCTTCCTTATTCCTTCTAGACAAACGCCCCCTGAGGCAAGACTGAGGGGCCCCAGAACACTCCCGTCTCTGCCTGGGCAACAGGCTATTGATTCTTTCCTTCACCACCATGTGCCCGGGTATTCAAAAATCCAGTGTGATTTATGTGAGTCCTTTCAGGCTCACCTGTGCCAATACGAAAAAGAGCACAGTGGAATGTTTTATACCACTGGGGGAGAAACAGCAGGTAAAATTATCTCCACCACGGGGCGCAAGTTTACATTGTTCATTTGCGTCAGCAGGGCCCAGCTGGGCTGTGCTTTGCTTTCTTTGCAGTGGGTACAGCGGGGAGGCCCTGCAGGAAATAGAAGCGAGAAAATGAATGCATTTGAACAGCTTGCACAGATGACAAGTGCCTGGAATGTGCATAAAACCCAGGAGCGCACACGGGGGCTTGTTGATCATGACTAATTAAAATGTTCCCATCTCTCTTCTTCGTTTGCTCTTAAAAGGCAACATTTCAAAGAGGGTTGCTTAGAAGAGAATGTGGTAACCAAGTTGCAGAGTGAGAAGCCATAGAATTCTAGAGGGTAATGGTGACGTTCTTGTTCAGTGTCACCGTCACAGTTTAATGCACCTTGATGCTGTGCTTAGTAGCTCGTAGGAGGTTATTAAATTGAGTCAAAACGATTTTTATTCCATTTTTATTAATTTATAAATTATATACTAAAGGAGTATTTGACAATTTAGTAACTGATGAAATAGTCTCTGTAGTATGTCACTTCTTATAGAAGAATTTGAGACTTTGATTGGGAGCAGATGTTCAGGTCCAAATCTAGTTTTTCTAGACAGCTCTTCCTGGATCATGCCCTAATTTCTCTATTTGCAGCTCTAATTTCTGCATCCTTTGTTGTCTTTGTATTTTCACAACAATTACTCCTACCTGTAAGAAAGTTCTATATCAGGAATTCAAATACCATCGAACAAATAATGAGAATTTTTAAAGAGTCTGGGGTCTGCCTTCACTTTTTATAAGAGTTTGGGATCCACACCTTTATTTTCTAAGGTCTCAAATTTATTATCTATCATATGACAGACCCAACTTTTTTCTTGCTTCACTCAGAATGTCTTAGTGTCTCTTTGGGTAACCCTGTTGTCACAGGCATTAGGCTGAAAACCTCAGTGCATCCTAGGACAGCGCCAGCTCTTCCCTACTTGCCTGTGGAATGGGTATATTGCAGGCTGTGTGCCTCTCTCACCTGCATTTGAGTGGCCACTCTTTGTCAGGGTTTCAAAAGCATTCCCTTTAAAAACTTGTAGCTAAAATCAGGTGGATATTGTTTCTATTTTAGAGACAAGGCTCCTAAGACTCCAAGATGCTAAACTCCTTACTCAGGGTCACATAACTAGCAACTGACACAGATCTCATGCCCTTTCCATAAATCACCCTTCCACGTGGACACACGTCTGCACACATGGCTGGGCAAGAGCTCTCTGCTTCCTCTTAGTTTTTATGGCATCCTGTTTGCAGTCTAATAGCTATTTTTGTTTTCCTAACTTATCCTCAACTCATCCATAAGGGCTTGGGCTTTAATGCTGCTTAGCAAGACAGCATCAAGAAGAGAGGCTAGCAGAAAGAAGAGGAGGTGAAAGGTGGAAGTTGCCAGCAAACACTTGCTGCTTGCTTTTCTTGGAGAACTTTGTTTCCTTTATCCATAGTTCTTCCAAAAGCAAGATAATGTAACAGGTGGCATCTAGAAACTGTCTTTTAATCATATTTCTCCTACTTTCTCTTTCCCTCCTCTCCTTCTCCTTTTACTAGCCTTCCTTTCAGATTTTTTATGACTTAAATATTCACAAGCCTAGAACAGTTTGGAAGGTTTTCAGCCTCAGTGTTTTCAGATGCCTACACCCTCAAGACACAGTTCTTTATTTTGCAAAGCTATAGTAATCAAAACAGCATGGTACTGGCATAAAAACAGACACATTGACCAATGGAATAGGATAGAGAGTCCAGAAATAAACCCACCCATTTATCATCAATTGATTTTCAATGAAGGTGCCAAGAACACACAATGGGGAAAGGACAATTTCTTCAGTAAATGGTGCTGGGGAACCTGGCTACCCACATGCAAAAGAAGAAAACTGGACCCTTATGTCACACATACACAAGAATCAACTCAAAATGGATTAAAGACTTAAATGTAAGGCCAGAACCTGTAAAACTACTAGAATAAAATATAGGGGGAAAGCTGCATGAGGTTGGTCTGAGCAATGATCATATTCTTGGATATGACCCCAAAAGCACAGGCAACAAAAACAAGAATAGACAAATGATATTGCATCAAACTAAAAAGGTTCTGCACAGCAAGGCATGCAATTAACAGAGTGAGGAAACAACCCATGGATTGGGAGAAAATATCTGCAAATCATACATCAGATAAGAGGTTAATATCAAAAATATACAAGGAACTCAAACTACTCAATAACAACAAATAACCCTATTAGAAAATGGACAAAGGAACTGAATAGACATTTCTCAAAAGAAGACATACAAATAGTCAATGATAAATGAAAAAAATGCTTAATATCACTAATCATCAGGGAAATGCAAATTAAAGCCACAACAAGCTACCACCTCACACCTGTTAGAATGACTATTATCAAAAAGTTGAAAGACAACAAGTGTTGGTGAGGAAGTGGAGAAAGGGGAACCTTCTTACACTGTTGGTGGGAATGTAAATTAGCACAACCATTTTGGAAAACAGTATGGAGGGTCCTCAAAAAACTAAAAATAGAGCTACCACATGATCCAGCAATCCCACTACTGGGTCTGTGTCCAAAGGAATTGAAATCAGTATGCCAAAGAGATAGGTGCATTGCCATGTTCATTATATTAATAGCATTATTCATGTAGTAAAGATGGAAACAACCTAAGTGCTCATCAACAGATAAATGGATTTTTTAAAAAATACACACAGAATACTATTCAGCCTTAAGAAAGAAAGAAAGAAATCCTGTCATTTGTGACAATGTGGATGAATCTCAAAGACATGTTAAGTGAAATAAGCCAGGCAGAGAAAGACCAATACAGCATGATCTCGCTTACATGGAATCGGAACGCGTCAAGCTCTTAGAAGTAGTGAATGGAACGGTGACTACCAGAGGCTGAGTGGGGAGCGAGTGGGCAGGGAAAGGTGAAAATGTTGGGCAAAGGGTACAAAGTCTGTTAGATGGGGGGAGGAATAAGTTCTGGCGATCTATTGCAAAGCAAGGTGACCATAGTTAATAATAATGTATACTTCTAAATTGCTAAAAAGAATGGATTTTAAATATTCTTACCACAAAGAAATTTGTGTAAGGTAACGGATATGTTAATTAGCCAGACTTGATCATTCCACAGTGTATACATTATTGAAACATCACATCGTACCCCATAAATGTACACATTATTGTCAATTAAAAATTTAAAAATAGAAAAATAAACAATGAAAAAAGATAAGGTTCTTTAAGCCCCTGCTTTTGCCAGGCTGGCACTGACCTCACACCTGTGTTAGCCTCCTTACCTCTTACTCTGCCCCCCACTTTAGCCGTGTGAGTTATTAGTAATAAATACTGACCTTAACAACCAAAAATTGACTTCTCTGCTGGTTTTTAGCGTTTTTAGCGAGATTATAGCCCGTCAGTTGTTGGTGGAGTTCAGCCACTTACCTCACAAAAACTCATTGAGCGCTTGCTATGTCTGTGCAAGGCACAGGTCCCAGGACCGTATCAGGGTGTAAGATGCTCATAGTTTCTCCCCACACAGAATTTGCAGTTTAGAAGGAACTCGGGGAAAAGGAAACAGGCAATTGCAGGATTTTGTGGTAACTCCTGTGACGAGAACATCCAGGGCCAGGAAGCAATTGATCTAGACTCATGGAACCAGGAAGAGTTTCTCAGGGCAAGTGCTGTCCCTGCAGACACAAGGCTAAAGCCCTTGTAACGGCCTCTGAATTATGCTCCTTGAGTCTTCCTCTTGTCCTCCTACAGTGGGTTCGGTCCCCAACAGACAGAGTGATGTCCATTCCAGACTCTCCAGTGGCTTTCCAGCAACCTTAGAGACAAGGCCAAAGTCCCTGCACTGGCCTGCAGGGCCCTGCGAGGTCTTGCCCTCCCGACCCTCTCAGCCTCGCCCTCTCAGAGCTCCTCCCGCCCCCCGGCATCCTTGCTGCGTCTTGAACCCCCAGGGCTCAGGCCTTTGCATTTGCTCTTCCCCCTTCCTGAAATGCCCTTTCCCCCAGACAGCCGCATGGTGTGTTGCCTGTCTCCTCAGCCCCTGCCCTGATGCCACCTTCCCAGCACAGACTTCAGCAGCCGCCCTCGCTCTCTGCCTCTCTCTCAGCGATTCGTCTTTCTCCACAGCACTTACCGCAGTCTGATGGATCATTTGTTTACTTGTTTACTGCCCGTTTCCTCCTCCTGGGATGCAAGCTTCATGAGCGCCTGGGACACAGCAGATGCTCAGCAGCTATCATTTAAATGTTGATTGAATACAGGAAGGTGTGGTAGTTAAACAGGTGAAAGTAGAATGGGGATTGTTTCAGGCAGAGGAAAATGCAAAAGCCCAGGAGTGGAGAGCGTGTGACACGTTGAGAACATGGGAAGTCACTCTGTGGCTAGAGCCAAAGTTTACAGAGGGAAGTGATGAGAGAGAGGGCTGAGGAGGCGGCCAGGTTATTCGTGGCCTTGAAAACTGTGTTAACATGAGTGCACATATGAGAATAACATTTATTGGATGTAGGGCATGGGGGAGGGGAGACGGGGGAGGTGGGGACGGGTATTTGCATACACAAAGAGTGTGATGTGCATCATCCGGGGGATGGACACGCTTGAAGCTCAGACTTGGGGAGGGCGCAAAGGCAACATACATAACCTAAACATCTGTACCCCCATAATATGCTGAAATTAAAAAATAAATAAATAAAAATGAGGTTACAAAAATTCAAGGTGATGAGCCAATAATTGAACCCCTTATTGGCTACTAGAATAAAAATTCATGTTTTTCAGAGGAAGATAACAGAATCCAAGATCTCTATAACATATTATCAATGTTCAGTACATAATCAAAAATCACTAGATATGCAAAGAATGGAAAAAAGTGATCCATAGTCAAGAAAGCAATTCCAAAATACCCCAGATGTTGAAATTAGCATACAACTACTTCAAAGTGACAGTTATAAATACTTTCAAAAAACTAAAGGAGGATGCTCTTAATAAGTGACCACATAAGAAATCTCAACACAGATATTGAAGGTATTAAAAAGAACTGGAATTGAAATGTATAATAACTGAATTTTTTTAATTGACTGGATCAATGGACTCAACAACAGATTGGAGAGGCAGAAGTGTAATGAACTTGAAGATAAATCAATAGAAATTTGCCAATCTGAAGAATAAAAAGAAATGATTGAAGACAAATGAACAAAACCTCAGGGATCTTCAGAACAATACTGAATGGTCAAAATACATGTAGTAGAAGTGCTAGGAGAAGAGAGTGAAAATGGAAAAGAAAAATATTTGAAAAAATAATGGCTGAAATATTTCCTATTTAGTAAAGGCATAAATTTTCAGATTCAAAATACTCAGCGAACACCAAGTAGGATAAATACAAAGAAAACCGCACCTAGGTATGTCAAGAAAAAGCAATCAGAAAACAAAGAGACATAATGTACAGATGCTCCTCCACTTATGATGGGGTTGCATCCCAATAAACCCATTATAAATTGAAAATATTTTAAGTTGAAACTATATTTAACATACCTAGCCTAGCCTCTTTTAAACATGCTCAGAACACTCACATTAGCCTATAGTTGGGCAAAATCACCTAACACAAAGCCTATTTTATAATAAAGTGTTGAATATTTTATATATTTTATTAAATACGGTACTGAAGTGAAAAACAGAATGATTGTATGGGTAATTAGTGTACAGTTACTACTGAATGTGTCACTTTTGCATCATAATAAAGTCAAAAAATCCTAAGTCCAACTATCATAAATCAGGGAGTTTCTGTGCAGATGAAAGATGATAAAAATCATTGCTGACTTCTCATCTGAAACAATGGAGGCAAGAAGACAATAGAACAACATTTTAAAGTGATGAAAGATAAAATTCTATCAAACTAAGAATTCTATATTAAGCAAAAGTATTCTTCAAAAAGTAGGATGAAATAAAGACATTTTTGATAAATTGAAGTTGGGAGAATTTCATTTCAGTAGACCTGCACTACAAAAAAAATGCTAAAGGATGTTTTTTTAGGCTGAAGGCATTGACATCACCTGAATACTTGTGAATTCAGACAGGAGAAAACAGCACCAAAAAAAGTTTTTAAAAAGGAGGTTAGATCAATATGGCCAACTAAACACAGATAGTATGCACCTCCTCCACAGAGAGGAACTATAATAGTAAGCAGATTCTCTCATTTTAAACAGATCATCTAGGAGAGAATGCTAGGATTCACCACAGAAATTATGGGGAGCCCCAAAAGTGAGTAAGGAGACGGTTCAGGGCAACATGCCTGGCTGGGGACTAGCTAACAGCTGGGAGAAGCTCCTGGATGCAGGTTAACAGTAGGAGAGAAGACCCCAGGGCTCCACTCACAAAGACAAGCTTTTATAACCTTGGGTGTAAGAAAAAGCCCTGATGTATTTTAGGCCTAACATAGGGAGCTGCTTGGATATTGCACAGAGACATTGTACCATAAAGGGAACTCATGTGGAATCCTACAGGCATCCAAACCTAGAGCAGCTTAAGCCAGGCACCATTCTGAGAACCTCGATAATGTGGAACCATGGGTGCACCTGCAGCCACTGCACAGATCTAAGGAGGGATAGAGGCGCCCAGTGCTACCATGCACCCCTGAGAATGTCCCCACTGCCCCACTATGGGCTGCTGTTGAGACTGAGACATGACTAGAAAGTATTTCCACGGTTTTTTGCCAACACTGCCTGCCTGGGTGGGGCCCCAGCGTTTCCAGTCACAGGTCCAAAGCACCATTTTGAGAGTTTAACACTGGGCTGTGCCCCATCCTTGGGCTGAATTTCAGCTTGATGCAGCTGCAGCCCCCAGCTGGCTGGGAAGGGCAGGGAAACCAGGCTTTCTAGAATGCATCCAAGATGGTACTCATGATCCTGCAGCCTGTTTCTGTGGAAACAGGTCTCAAGCAAAATGCATTCCCCACAGTTTCCTGCCACTGCAGCCTGCCTGAGAAGGGCTCCACCCTCCCTGGTCATAAGCCCAAGGTACCAGTTGGGATTTTAAAGCTGGTCAGTGCCTTGCCCTCGGCCTGAGTTCAGGCTGATGCAGCTGCAGCCCTGCCCAGCTGAGGAGGGACAGGGGAGCCTAAGCTGTGTTATCTACTACTCCTAGGACAATTTCCACCATCCTCCTACAAGCTGCAGTGAGACAAGACATGAGCAGACAGCGCTCCACCCAGCATCTTACCCATACTGTCTGCCTAGAAGAATCACCACCCTCTCTGGTCACAGGCCCAAGGCACTATTTTAGGAGTTTAAAGCTAGGCATGCCCCACCCGTGGGCTGAGCTCAGGCTGATGCAGCTGCAATCCCATCCAGCTGAGAAGGGACAGGGGAGCCCAAGCTCTCCTATATACACTTAGGACAATCCCCACTTCCCTGCTACAGGCCCCTGTGACACTGAGACATGAGCAGACAGCACTTCCCATGGTTTCTTGCCCACGCTGCTTGTCTGAAACGGGCCCTGCCCTCTTTGGCTGCAAGCCTACATTTGGCACCAATTTGAGAATTTAATACTGAGCCATGCCCCACCCTCAGGCAGAGTTCAAGATAAAGTGACTGCAGCTACCACTGGGCTGGGAAGGGACAGGAAAAACCAAGTTCTTCTCAGTACACTTAGGACAATACCCACTACCCTGTTACAGGCAGCTGTGGGACTAGGGAGTAGCCTGCCCAATACTTTGCAGCTACCAGCAACACCAACACAGATTACTTGGGTCCTGGTGGGTGGCTACACCACCACTACTGCCACTTCCCACGTCACACCAGCTGCTTAGGGGCCTGAGAATCTCCCCACACACCTGGCCCTCTACTCAAATTGCTATCCTGAGCAAGCCACCTGAAGGCCCAAGAATTGGCCCCCCAGGACACACTAACACCGCTGCCAGTATAAGCTTCTCAGAGGCCTAAAATCAGGCATACACAGTCCAGTGCTTCCACCACTGGGACTCAAAGAATGGCTTGGCTACTATTCAAGTCCCCAGAAAAACTTCACCACAACCCCAACTAATAATTGTTCCCTAAGCCACCAAGGAAATCACAGATACCACTGACCCTGAATACTGTCTAAGAAATCATACAAATATAAAATCACACTATTGCAGGCACCCAAAATCAAAGTCACAGTGTCCTACTCAACCAACAACATAAATACACCTTCAGGAATAAATTCTTTCCATTGAAAGCAATTACAAAAACTCAGAACAAGAGACTGCCACATCAGATGTACAGATATCAATGGAAGGACATAGGAAATATCAAAAATCAAGGAAATATGACAACAACAAAGAACTACAACAATTGTCCAGCAACAGATCCCAATTGAAAAGAATTCCTCATAATTCTAGGTAAAGAACTCCAAATATTGATTCTAAAGAAGCTCAATGAGATGGAAGAGAAATCTGAAAAACAAGAATCAAAAAAAGAAGAGAGAAGATCCAAATAAACACAATCAAAAATGAAAAAAGGAGACATTACAACTGATACCACAGAAATATAAAAGATCATAGAGACTATTCTGAACAACTATACCCTCACAAACTAGAAAACCTAGAGGAAATGGATGAATTTCTGAAGACATACAACCTCCCAAGATTGAACCAGTAATAAATAGAACTCCCAAATACACCAATAACAAGTAGCAAGATTGAATCAGTCATTTAAAAAATTCCCAATTAAAAAAAAGCTCAGAACCATATGGATTCACAGAGAAATTCTAGCAGATATGCAAATGAGAACTGGTGCCAATCCTACTGAAACTGTTCCAAAAGATTGAGCACACTTCAGAGCCTGAGAGCTACCTGCCTGCAGCTGCTTCCACTAACAGCAACCTCACCCATCTCAGCAGCAAGTCCATAGTGTACTTAACACACTCCATGGGAACAGGCTCTCTCCATCCATCACCACTATTGCTGAGGTCTGGAGAACCATCCCACCCTGCCCACCACTGGGGGCTCTGAGAACAGGCCTTCCCAGCCTGGCACCACCCCCTCCCAGTGCCCAAGCATGCCACGCAGGGACTTGGGGATCACCCCACCCTATCCACCACTGCTGGCTTCTGTGCACTACTCCTGGGGCCTGAGGATAGACCCATCTAGCCTGCCACTATGATCACAAGTGGCCTCTACTTCCACATGCCACATGGGGGCCTATGGCCGGGCCTTCCCAGCCAGTTGCAGTCATCACAAACATGAGAGCATACCACGTGGGAGACAGGATTGTCGCACCAATGCTACTGCCACACAACTTCCCAGGAACCCAAGAACCTGCCCACCCACCAGGTCCACTGCTGCCACTGGTGACAACTGAGCAAGCCATCTAGAGGCTAAAGAATCAATTGACTTGGACCCACTAACACCAGAGCCTGGGTACACCACCTGGAGGCCCAAGGATAAGCATGCTCAGCCTGCCACTGCCACCACTGGATCCAAAGACTGGCCCACTTGATGTCCCTCACCCCAGCAAAACCCCACCATAGCCTTCACTTACACTAGCAATCACAGCCTAAGCCACTGAGGAGACCACAGACACCACTGATACTGTTCAGCCAAAGAAATCATACAAAGACTACACTACTACATGCAACCAGAATCAAAGCTAAAGTGCCATATTCAGAAAACACCATAGACACATCTTTAGGAAAAAGACTTCCACTATGAAAGCCAATCCAAAGTGTGGAAGAAGCAATGGTTATACCAGATGTGAAGAGATCAATGTAAGAACACAAGGAACATGAAAAAGCAAGGAAATATGATACTTCTAAAGGAACACAATAATTCTCCAGCAACAGATTCCAATGAAAAAGAAATTTATGAAATTCCAGAAAAGGAATTCAAAATAATGATATTAAATAATATAATATCAGTGAGATACAGAAGTACACAGATAAATAATATAAAAAATCAGAAAAACAATTCAGAATATGAATGAGAAATTCATCAAATAAACAGAGATCACAAAAAGAACTAAACAGAAATCCTGGAACTGAAGAATTCAATGAATGAAATAAAAAATACATTTGAAAACTTTAACAATAGACTAGATGAAACAGAAGAAAAATTTCAGAACTGAAAGATAGGCCTTTTAAAAGAGCTCAGATAAAAAAGGAAAAGAATAAAGAACAAAAAAATGTGCAAAGCCTACATGACATATGAGACACCATAAAGCAACCAAATATTTGAAAATTGAGTGTCCCAGAAGATGAAGAGAAACTCAAAGGCATAGAAAACCTATTTAAAAAAATAATAGCTGAAAATTTCCCAAGTCTAGCAAGAGATTAGACATCCAGATATATGAAGAGGAAAGATTCCCAAATAGATACAACTCAAAAAAGTCTTCTCCATGGCACATTACAGTCAAAATGTTAAAGGTCAAAAACAAAGAGACAATTCTAAAAACAGCAAGAGAAAAGAAACTGGCCACATATAAGGGAACCCCTATCAGACTAACAGCAGCAAACTTCTCAATAGAAACCTTACAGGCCAGGAGGGAATGGAATAATATAGTGAAAGTGCTGAAAGGAAAAAAAAAAAATCTTGACAAGAATACTATATCCAGCAAAGTTATCCTTCATAAATAAAGGAGAAATAATGTCTTTCCCAGACAAGTAAAAACTGAGAAAATTTATTGCCACTAGACCAGCCCTATAAGAAATACTTAAGGGAGTTCTAAATCTGAGAATGAAAGGACCATATCTGGCATCATGAAAACAGATGAAAGTATAAAACTCTCTGGTGGAGTAAATACATAAATGAGGAAGAGAAAACCTCAAATGTTACTACAGAAAACCACCAGACTGCAATGATAAACAATAAAAGAGAAACAGAGGAATGAAGGATATACAAAACAATTAGAAAACAATTAACCAAATGACAGGACTAAGTCCTCACAAATCAATAATAACCTTGAATGTAAATGAATTAAATTTTCCACTGAAAAGAAATAAACTGGTAGAATAGATTTTTTTAAATGATCCACCTATAGGCTGACTACAAGAAACTCACTTCACCTATAAAGACACACATAAATAAAAAGTAAGAAATGGAAAAAGATATTCCATGCAAATGGAAACCAAAAGTAGCTAGGCTTATATCAGATAAAATAGACTTTAAGTCAAAAACAGTAAAGATACAAAGAAGCTCATTATATGATAATAAAAGAATCAATTCAACAAGAAATATAGCAATTTTAAATATATATGCACTCAACACTGGAGCACCCAGATATATAAAGTAAATAGTATGAGATCTAATGGGAGAGATAGACTCCAATATAATAATAGTTGGAGATTTAAACATCCCACTTCAGCATTACACAGAACATTTAGACAGAAAATTAACAAAGAAACATTGGATACAAACTGCATGTTAGAGCAAATGGACCTAACAGACATCTACTGAACATTTGATCCAACACCTGCCAAATACACATTCTTTTCACCACATATGGAATGTTCTCTAGGACAGACCATATGTTAGGACACAAAACAAATTTCAACAAATTTTTGAAAATCAAAATCATGTCAAATATCTTCTCAGACCACAATGGAATAAAACTAAAAATCAATAACAAGAGAAACTTTGGAAACTCTACAAATACATGGAAATTAAAAAACATGCTCTCAAATGACCATTGGGACAATGAAAGGATTAATAATTAAATCAAAAAATTCTTAAAATAAATGAAAATTGAAACACAACATATGAAAACCTATGGGATATAGCAAAATCAGGGCTAAGAGGGAAGTTCACAGCAACATATGCCTACATCAAAAAACTAGAAATATTTCAAATAAACAATCTAATGATGCACCTCAAGGAACAAGAAAAGCAAGAACAAACTAAACCTAAAATTAGTATAAGAAAAGAAATAATAAAGATCAGAGCAGAAATAAATGAAATAGAGAATTAAAAAAAAAACAAAGGATCAATGAAGTGAAAAGTTGGTTTTTTGAAAAGATAAACAAAATCAGTAAACCTCTGCTAGACTAACCAAGAAAAAAAAGTGAAGCCCCAAATAAACAAAATCAGGAAGAAAAATAGGAGACATTACAACTCATACAATGTAAATACAAAAGATCATCAGAGACTATTATGAACGATACACTAACAAACTAGAAAACCTAGAGGAAACCGGTACATTCCTGGACACATACAACCTACCAAGATTGAATCAGGAAGAAGCAGAAAACCTGAACAGACCAATAATGAGTAACAAGGTTGAATCAGTAATAAAAATATACAAACAAAGAAAATCCCAGGACCTGATGGCTTCACTACCTAATTCTGCCAAACATGTAAAGAAGAATTAACATCAATTCTCAAACTAGTCCAGAAAATTGAATAGGAGGAAATTCTCTCTAACTCATTCTATAAAGCCAGCATTATCCTGAAACCAAAACCAGATAAGGACAGAACAAAAAATGAAAATTCCAGGCAACAAGAATATGAAAAAATGCTCAACATCACTAATCCTCAGGGAAATGTAAATTGAAACCACAATGAGATATCATTCTACCTCACTTAGAATGGCTATTATTAAAAGACCATAAAAATAACAGATGCTGGCAAGGACACAGGAAAAGGGGAACTCGTATACACGGTTGGCAAGAATGTAAATTAGTATAGTCATTACGGAAAACATTATGAAGACTTCTCGAAAAACTCAAGATAGAACTACCATATGATACAATGATCGCACTGCAGGGATATATCCAAGGAAAGGAAATCAGTATATTAAAGGGACAGCAGCCCTCCCATGTTTATTGTGGCACTATTCACCAATAGCCGAGACATGGAAGCAAACTAAATGTTCATCAGTGGATGGATGGGTAAAGAAAAGGTGGTGTATAGTTACACAATGGTATACTATTCAGGCATAAAAAGGAATGAAATTCTGTCATTTATAGCAACATGGATGGAACTGGAGGTCATTATGTTAAGAAAATTAAGTCAAGCTCAGAAAGTCTATATTGCGTGTTCTCACTCTTGTGTGGGAGCTAAAAAAAGAGATCACATGGAGTTAGAGAGTAGAATGATACCAGCGGCTAGGAAGGGTAGGTGTGGGGGAGGAGGAGGAGGAAGGGATGAAGAGAGGTTGGGTACAAACATACAATTAGATAGAAGGAATGAGTTCTGATGTTCAATAGCAGAGTAGGGTGACTGTAGTTAACAGTAATGTTATTATATATTTCAAAATATCCAGAAGAGAGTTCTTGAAATGTTCCCAACACATAGAAATGATAAATGCTTGATATGATGGGTACGCTGATCACTCTGACTTGATCATTAAATATCACATGGACCCAAAAATATCTATAGATATTATGTATCAATAAAATTTTTTTGAAAAAAATCATAAATGTAAAGAAACTAAAACTCCCCAAATAAAAAAAAAAACAGAATGACAAACTACATAAAAGCAAAATTCAAGAATAGTCTGTCTATTAAAAGGATGCACTTTAAATTTCAAAATACAAATATGTTGAAAGTAAAAGGATGGAAAAAGATATGTTTTGGACTGAATTATGTTTCCCCAAAATTCATATGTTGAAGGTCTAACTCCCAATGTAACTGTATTTGGAGGCAGAGTCTTCAGGGAAGTAATTAAGGGCACATGAGGTCATAAGAGTGGGCCCCTAATCTAACAGGATTAACGTCCTTATAAGGAAAAGGAGACGCCAATGGTCTCTCTCAGAGAAGAAGCCATGTGAGAACCCAGCAAGAAGGCAGCTGTCTACAGTACAAAAAGATCTCACCAGAAGCCAGTCCTGACAGCACCTTCACCTTGGACTTCTAGCCTCTAGAACTGGGAGGAAACAAATTTCTGTTGTGTAAGCCACCTAGGCTATGGTATTTTGTTACGGCAGCCCTAGCTAAGACATGATGCATAGAATGAAATCATGAAAGGTGAAGTGGCTATACTAAAAGATGTTTGCTGTTTGTACAGTGTGATCCCACCAAGCGACAGCCCATCTTTAGTGAAATCTACTACCTTCATGAAAGCTTTATGCAAGTAGGTATCTTTAACAGACATCAGGAAAAAGCTTGAGTTTCATGCCTAGTCCTAGATATTTCAGAAAAGAGAGAGAACATGCTGACATAGAAACCTAAAGCAGAGATGACCAGAAAAACCTCAGCCCCCTTGAGAATTTGCCGAACCTCAAAGAGGATACTAGATGCCCACCGAACATGAAATAGTGGTTTAATCTGCTACATAGGATGCTGGAGACCCCAGGTGATATCTGGGTTTAATGATTTCAAAAACATCATAATATTGATGACGATGACAGAAAAAGCCTGTGCCTTATATTTCCAAGTCCAGGGCACTTCCAGTAAAACACAGCACTTTCTGCTTTCCGGAAGGAAATTGAGTAGCGGATGTTCAGATTAAATCACACAGGAGTTCAGGCCACTGGTGCGATCAGCAAAGTCTTCTTAAAGAAGGGAACTTTCACGCTGGACCTTAGGAAGGGTGCAGCTGGAAAATCTGGAGATAGACGGCACCTCTCTGAAGGGTAGTCACAGACAACGAACGACATGTCCCATGTGGCCCTGAGGGACAGAGCTATCCCAACGAATGGGCACGCCTGGGAGAAATCACCACCTTTATTCTGACTCTTCGTTTTGATCATTTTCTGTGCAGAAAGAAAAGAAACTCCTTAATCAGGGATAATAAAAGCCACCTCATAGAGCGGTTGGGGGGTTGGGGGACATAATCTAGCGGTGCTCTTAAAATGTGAGAGGGGATCTTCTCACTTCTCTGCTCAGAACCCTCAAATGCAGAAATGAGCCCAGAGAGCTGAGAGAGGAGAGACGGTTGCCTGAGGCGTGGAATTCAGGGCAAGGTTTTACAGGCAGAGCTTCCTGGGACAGGAATAAGAATGCTTCTCAAGAAAGGTAAAGATAGGAAGATTTTTCTAAAATGAAAATTTGGTTAACTTAAAATTAAAAAAAAAAAACAGACCTTCACTGGATTCCTCACTCAGAGTAAAAGCCAACCAGGCACCAGGTGGGGTCTGCTGAGCTGCCCCTGCTCCCCTCCCCTTCCTTGCCCTCCCCTCCACTGTGGCCACAGGCTCCCTGTTGGTCCCGCAGGAGCCCGGCACACTCCCTCAGGGCCTTTGCACATGCTCTTCTCCCTGCCTTCAAAGCAGCTTGCTCCCTCCCCTCCTTCTCGTCTTTGCTTAATGTCACCCTCTCAGTGAAGCTGCAGCTGACCACTCCTTGTGAGATCACCTCTTCTGTATTCAGGCCCTATCCCCCTCCATGCTTCATTTTTTTTCTACAGCACTCGTCACATTCTAATGTACTATGCAAATTATTTATTTTGTTTATCTCCTGTATCCCTTGCTAGAATATCAATGCAGGGCCATCGAATTTTGTCCATTTTGTTCATTGCTATATCATGGCATCTAGAACAGTGCCTAGCATGCAATAGGCATTCAGTATGTTAGAGAGAGAGAGGAGAGAGGGAGGGAGGCAGGGAGGAAGGAAAGAAGGAAGGAAGGAAGGAGGGAGGGAGGGAAGAAGGAAGGAAAGAAAGAAGGAGGAAGGGAGAGAGGAAGGGAGGAAAGGAAGGAGACATAAAGTGTTTTCACAGTTCCTGGCAGACAGTAAGCCTTCAGTAACTGGATTTTATTACTAGATGTGGAAAATAAAGCCTAGAGAGAGAAAAAAAAAAAATACTTGATCAAGGGCCACAGAAAGTTGTTGATGGGACCAGTGCTAGGCCCCAGGTCCCCTAACTTGTGGCCTATATTAAGCCCTCAATAAATGTTCACCGCTTTTATTATTTTACTCCTTGGTGAAATACCTATGTGGTAAACACTTCTGTTCATTTTTTAAAACCATTTGACTTCCCATTATGTGGCCAGCACTTTCATATTTAATATGCATAATATTTATTGGAGGTGAGGGTGTTACTTTAATTTTAATAGTGAGAACACTGATGCTCAGAAAGGTCAAGTGACTTCCCAAGGTCACACAGCTAGTAAGTGTTTGAGTCAGGATTTATAGCCAGACCTGAGATTTCAAGTCCAGCAGTCTTTTCCTAATAATGCAGGAGAGGGGGTGTGGCAAAAGGTGCCAACAGCTTGGAATGAAATGCATCGCACACCCCCAAATCCAAACCTCTCCTCATTTAGCTTCAGGCAGGTTTTCATCTCTGCCTTGACCTTAAGGGAAACCTGCTGACACTTTGGCGTCTGCCTTTGAAAGTCAGCTGCCTGTTTTTCAGACTCATAAATTGCCTATAAGAAGTGTTTCATTATTCTATCCAGGCGACATCGAATATCTGGGCCGTATTTCATGAAAGTTCCCCTTCAGGCCCAGGCCACAGGGTAGGTAGCATTTCTGTCTCCAGGAAACCCCTGAAATCCACCTTTTGGATTATTCCACTCGAGACAAATTAGAAGTGAAAGCGGCTGCCCGCGCTCTTTTATGTTTGGGGGGAGTTGGGTGGCGCGGGCTGCCAGGCACCAAAGAATTCTTTATTCTTCCGTCGCAGGGGAAATTGAGGAAGGAAAGTAAACACGGCGCCTTCCACTCATATATCAGTCATGGGGGCACTGGGTGAGCGCTCAGACGGTGTCACTCCCAAGGCAGAAAGCTACCAGAAGGGCCGGGGCTCTCACACCCAGAGCCAGTCCCTGTTGAAAATATAAATTTGATCAGGGTAAGTATTGCCCTGTAATGATCTCAAAGTCAGAAGGCCTCAATTCAAAATTCGGCTTGGCCAAGACATGCGTTTGTGTCTTTAAACACGTCACTACCCTCTCTACACAGTGGCCAGGTGATCTGTCACTAAAATCCTTACTAGTTCTATTATTCTGTGAGTTTTACATCGATCAATATACTCAAGTCACTTTAACTATTAATAGTAGCATATTTACTATATAAATGAAAAATGAATGACTACAATGACAAATTGATGTCTATCGGTTGATTTTTCATTTTGACATCAATTATTAATCCTTACTATGCGTTAAGCAAACATCATTCTCCCCAAGAGTTTACGGTCAGGTGCCACATAACAATGTCAGTGACAGACCACATATACACCGATGGTCCCATAAGATCACGATACCGTATTTTACCGTGTCCCTTCCTATGTTTCGCTGCGTTTAGATACACACATACTTAGCATTGTGTTACAACTGTCTGCAGTGTTCCGTACAGTAGCATGCTACACAGGCGTGTGGCCTGGGTGCAGTAGGCTGCCGTATAGCCCAGGTGTGTAGTGGGCCGTACCATCTAGGTTTGTGTAAACACACTCCATGATGTTCACACAGCAACAACGTCACCTGAGGAAGCGTGTCTCAGAGCGTACCACTGCCGTTAAGCGATGCCTGACTGAATATGTTCATTCCTCTCCCTAAGGAAGTGCTAAGGCCAACGCAGACAGAGGTTACGAGAGAAGGTCCCGGATGCTGCCCGCACACAGCTGGCAACAGGAGGGGAGCTAACCTTGTTGGAGGGCTTTCTCTCTGCCAGGCATACACGTGTTATTGCAGCAACTCCTCCAGACAACTAACAGGTGAGTACTGTTATTCGTACTCTGAAGTAAAGACGCTGGAGCCTGAGATCACACAGCTCGTACATGATGATGCTGGGATCCAAATTCAGCACGGTTTCTCCGGTCTGTGCTTGCTGCACACTTGACAAGGCCTCTGTAACACCGGGTGGAAAGCCAGACACACCAACAGGGCACCCTTGTCTCCAGCAGAGGGGTTCTGGGAAAGCTTCCTGGAGGAGGAGGAGGCATTTTTGCATTGGGTCAAGGTTTGGCTGTTCCATCACAAATGCACACATACACACTCACACTCACACACACACTCACACACTTCTGCATGGACTCAGGGTGGCCCACAGTCACTGGCTGGGCTCAAAGAATGTGTGTACACATGCGAAAGAAGGTTGTTGATTTAGTGCTGGCGACACTCCAGCCATGGAAGTGGGGGGGTCCCGGCACAGTTATTATTTCTTTTTCCACCAGCAGAAAACATCCATCCCGTGCAAATGATATACACTAAGAGACCAGTGGTATACCTGCTGGGAGCCCCAGGCCCTCCCCAGCCTTCCTGCCAGCAGAGGCTGCAGCAGCCAGTGCTCTGATGGGATAGACAGTGGACCCTCAAGGGCCTCGGCACCCTGAGCTGACCAGAAAGAGGGTGTCCTCCGGCAGGACACCCCTAGGAACCACTGAAATAGAACTCAGGACTCTCATAAACAGAACTTGGACTCCACCTAGACAGCCTCTGGATCACACTTAACTAGCACTTACGTGTAAACCACCTGAACAGAATGCCATCCTCATTTGACAGAATTCAAAACATGGTAGGAGGCAAGAAGAGCAAGAGGAATAAAGTTTTAAAGACCCCAATATGTCCCAGCACTGTGCAAGGTGCCCTCACTCTCTCTCACTCTCTTCCCCCCACACAGGGCCCTGGCACTGGGCCCCTCTGTGTGCCCTTCCAACACTTTCTTGTGCCTACAGGAGATCAGAGGCATCATGCTGTCCTGGAAACAGCTTCACGCAGGTGAGCAGACACGACTGCAGCCAGATGCAGAGTGTGGGCTGCAAGGTCTGCGTCCCTTGCACCCTCACCCACAGCACTTCCCCACAGCAAGGAGTCCTGGTTGACTGTGATGTCGAGGACAAGTCTGGGCGCAGTGGAAAGTAGCATCCATGCTGGAAAAGGTTTGAAAAGCCGGGATGAGGAATTTGATCTTATTCAGGAGGCACTGGGGAGCCCCTGCAGGTTCTTGAGAAGGAGTGTTAATCAGGTTTGTACTTTGGAGATCCGAAAATGATCCATGATAAACGATACACACATGGAATCTGTAGCATATAAAATCACTTTTGACCCTGGATACCTCGTGGGTACTGGGTTACCGAAAGGTCCCAGAGACCAGCCTGAGCAACAGACGCTGTAAATCATCCTGCGAGGACTGTGAAGAAGCAGCATCCAGCCCTCGGGTGTGACCGGTGGTGGCCCAAAGGACTAAGCATGTGTCAGTCTGGGGAACAGCCAATGTTGCGCCCCTCCCCCAGAACCAGGGCCCACATCTAGCCCTGAAACAGATTGCTCTGAGACAAGGACAAAAGGCACCTGGACCCTAGAATGAGCATGTCGTGTAACCGGAGCGACTTCTGCCCCTCTGAGGCCTGTTCCGCTCCTGTGTGGGCCGGGCGGTCTGGACAGAAGCCATATTCGCCCATTATGTGAGTAAGCAGGAGCCAGCCCCTGCTCCATGCCAGGCTCCATCAGCTGCAACGCCACAGCCTCTCTCGTCACTGGCTTTCACGCACTGGGATTTCCGGTGGGCAGGAGCCGTGTCCAGGGCATCTTCACGACCTCAGCACATTGAACGTAGGCTCCGGAGTTAGACTCCAAGTTCGAGTCTGACCCAGCTCCACCGTCCACTGGCCGTGCAACTTAGGCAAGTTCTCTTACATTATAGCCCCTTCCCTTCTTTACCTACAAAATGATGTAATAATTGCCCACCTTGTAGGATGGCTGTGAGCAAATCAGTTCATCCTAAAAGTAGTTAGAGCAGATCAAGGCCTGGCACAGGGTCACCAGCTGACAGGCGTTAGCTACTGGGAACATGATTTAGAGCCGCACGTCAAGAGGGCTGCTCTAGAGGCTGGGAGAGAGTGCTGTGCATCATGGAAGGGGCCAGGGGAGGGGCCAGCAGAGGGGAAAGGTAGACGGGGCCCCAGGTGTGGACGGCATCCCAGGATAGACTGACTTCGACTTCACCTGGAGGCCATGGGCTCCACAGAAGCGTCTTCAGTAGGGACTGACCTGATCAGCCGCAGAGAGGTGACTCTGGCAGCAGGAAGAGAAAGGACTAGAAGGGACACTGCAGCTGCAGTTAGACCAGACCCCCAGCAGGGAGGAGAGGAGGCACCAGGCCCACTGACAGGCCCCGGTGAGGAAGGAGGAGGGGTGTGTAGGGTCTCCCAGCTCCCTTCAGCTGACATTTCAAGGTTATGGGATTGCTCCAAGACCCTCCACACGGCCACAGCTGGGCCATACGCACACTTCAGGGATCTCGTTCCAGTTCCTGGGAGCTCATGAGTCAAGAAGTTTGCTTGGGGGAGATTGGAAGGCCCTTCGCTGGCTGTGCTGTTTCCTCCCGTCCCTCTCCTACGAGTCAGGGGAATTGCAATCAGAGCCGGAGCCAGGCCTGGCCAGGGACGAGCGGGGCGGAGGCTGTGCTCTAAATCCAAGGGGATCCGCACACCCACTGGGACAGCTCCATGCTCTCAGCATCCATCAATCACACCAGTGGCCCTCGTCCCAGCTGCGTGCAGCAATCTCTGCTGTAAACACCGTTCGCTGCTCCAAGAGCTTGGTCATACTTGGAGAGGCTCTGCCACAAAGCATGCTGGGACCTCGGTGAGGGTGGACCAAGGGGAGGATGAGGGAGCAGCTGGGGACTGGGTGCAAACGGGTAGGAGAAAGCGTGCCAAAGGAAGTGAGCGGAAAGGAGCCAGTGTTTGCGGAGGGCCTGCCCCCGGCTGGGTGTTTTGCAGGTGTCCTCTTCATCCATCGCCCCAACAGTCCAGCAAGGGAGCTTTTGTTACCGTCACTTGCCAATGGTGAAATCAATAATTAGAATGTTAAGTGACTTGCCTAGTTTATATGGCTATTAAATAGCATGCATGTTTCATGCTCAAAGTCATCGGCCTCCAAAAGCTATCCATTCATTTATTTATTTATTCATCCGGGGAAAATGTTTTAAGGGTCTACAATGTGCCAGGCACTGTATCAGACAACAGAGACACAAGACAGACACGTGTCCCATCCTTTCATGAGAGAGACCAACAATATCAAGGTAATAAATGAACAAGATAATTCTAGGTGGTAATAAATTGTGAAGCAAATAAAACAGGGTGAGCCAATCTAGAGCACGGGTCGTTAAAACGCAGTGTAGGTTTCAAATCCTGCCCACGATCTGTCTTTGCATGGAACTGGGAGCTAAGAATGGTTCTTATGTGTTTAAGGAGTTGTGAGGCAAACCAAGGAGAATATGCAACGGAGATGGTGTGGGTCTCACAAAGTCTAAAATATTTACTATCTTTGCAAAGGTTGCTGACCCCTAGCAGGGCAAGAGCCAGGAGGGGCGTCCTGGGTAGTGGTCAGGGAGGGCCTCTAGGTGGAGGTGACTTTGAACTGAGACCTAATGATGGAAAAGAACCACCAGACAAGAATTCTGTTCTGTTCCAGAGAATGAGAATTCTAGGCAGAGGGATCAGCAAATGAATGCAAAGGCCCTGGGGTAGAAATAAGCTTAGCATGTTCAAGAAACAAAAAGAAGACCAGTGTTGCTTGAGGGCAGGAAATAAACAGGAAAATGCTACCTAGTAGGCCCAGGTATCCAGCAGGGAGCAGATAATGTAAGGCTCTCTGGGCCAAGGCCAGGAGTGTGCTCTCCACTAGGCCCTGACCTAGGATGTGGCAAAATCAAATGAGAATCCAGCAGATGTCAGTACCAGTGGGGTCCAACTTGGCGGTTCAAGCACAGTAATAAGAATCCAGGTACAAGAGACACTTGAATCAGGCGCGTGGTAGCACCAACTCCCAGGTGATGTGGTCATCCACCTTAGGCCTGCACCCAGTCGTCAGAGAGTACCAGGAGACACTCCAGGAGGGACAAGGCCTCAGGAGTTTGCATGCTGTCAGGACCCTTGCCACACAAACTGGGGTTCAAGACAGGGCTTGAGCTCCAACAGGAAAGGGAGAAACAAATATGATGAGCCAAGGCTGCCAGATGCTGCGACGAGGGTGACAACAGGAACAGTGACTTGAGCACTTGGCTACCCGGGCCTCACCACTGCACATCAAAAACCAGGACCGTGTAACAAAATTTCTCACGTACCCCGTGAATTTTCACCAAAAAACACAGAAATATAGGATGTGAGGGCTGACACAGACCTTGTTTAGTTTAACTGTCTTTATTTTGCAACTGAGGGTTACTGAATTTAGAAATTACTTGGATTCATATCGCAGCTGTGAATAAAGAATTAACAGAGCAGCTTGAACATGAAACAATAAAATAATTACAATTACAAAATACTTGGAGCGGGGCACGTAGCTTACACCTGTAATCCCTGCACTTTGGGAGGCTGAGGCAGGAGGATCGTTTGAGGCCAAGAGTTTGAGACCAGCCTGGGCAACATAGTGAGACCCCATCTCCCCCCAAAAATTAAAAATTTACCAGGTGTGGTGGCACATACCTGTAGTCCTAGCTACTTGGGAGGCTGAGGCAGGAGGAGCACTTGAGCCCAAGAGTTTGAGCTTACAATGAGCTATGATTGTGCCACTGCACTCCAGTGTGGGCAAGAGCAAGACCCTGTCTCTAAAAAAATAATAATACTTGGGACCATGGCCACATGCCTTATACTGTCCTCCCCCAACTTTGTACTCCCTATCCTGGTCAGCAAGGCTCAGAAAAAGAGCGGGGCCAACCCAGAGAGGGAAAAGCAACAGCGACTCCTCCTGGAAGGACCTCGAGAAGCGGCAGCTGGCAGGACTGTGCGGAAGGCGAGTGTGCGCGGTGAGCGACCGCTGCATGCGCGCTGTGACCGTCCGGGCAAGCGCGCTCCAGGGGCTCATCCACACTCACAGCTGAATTCCCATCCCGCCGGCCTGCCCGACACTTGGCCATGGGAGGGAGAGGAGGGAATCGTCCGTGTGGACCGCCTTAACATTTTGTACTTTGGCGACCACTTAGTTGAAAATGGCTGGTGTCCTAAGCATGTCCCCAGGCAACAATTGTATTGTAATTTGATTTTTTGTAAAACAACTCTTATTGGGTTTTTTTCTTATTACAAGAGGAACACATGTTCCTTTCAAGAAAATCAGAAAATACAGAGAAACTAAAAGGAAGAAAATATAAAAACACCCATCCATCCACCCAGAGACAGTCACTATTAGTACCTGGATGTCTCTTCTAGGCTTTCCTTTGTGCATATATACTCTACTAAACAAAACGCCCATCCATCCACTCAGAGACAGTCACTATTAGTACCTGGATGTCTCTCTTCTAGGCTTTCCTTTGTGCATATATACTCTTCTAAAGAAAACGCCCCTCCATCCACCCAGAGACAGTCACTATTAGTACCTGGATGTCTCTTCTAGGCTTTCCTTTGTGCATATATACTCTACTAAACAAATCTAATCCCAATATCCTCCTGGTCTCACTGGGCTGTGGGCTCAACTGCGGTATGATTAATGGTCACACTGCAGACAATGGCTTCTACCAGCCTGTTGCCAGGTCCCTGGGACCCTTTTCAAGCAGCCCCCCATATCCCTGGACATCTTTAGGGGGTCCCACACCTTCACCTGGGCCTCTATCTCTGCTCACTTGCAGGTCCCCCTTGCTGCTTTCCTGTTGCTCCTCCCTGGCCACTGCCCCAGGCTGCCCACCCCCAGCTGGCCTCCCAGTTCAGGGGCCACCCACTGCCTTTGTGCCCATCAACCCTGGACCACCCTAGCTCCCTGGGGCAATTCTGCTTTGTCACTCCTGACTCCCAACCACTGCCAGCGGGGTCACATGGACATGCCTGCCTCTTAATAGGAGAAATACCTTCTGCATTTCTGCTCTTCCAACAGGTGTCCCAGGGTTTAAATACACAGCCCTTTTGTCCCCAGGGTGAAGGAATCCTCCAGTGTCTGGATCAGGCACAAGTAAGATACCTGTCCCATATCTGGAACCGTTACTCTGCTCCTAATCTTCTGAGAATGACCCTAAGGTCCCTTCCTCCACGATGAGCATATTCTAAAGACTTTACAGTCTCCACGGTCACCTCCCATTCCTCCCATCCTAGCCCCACCCCAGCTGATTTCTCCAGACATGCCTGCAACTAGTCTCCTGAAGGGGACAAAAGGAGTCACCTACAGTCACCTACCACCAGACTCTCTCAATACTGTGTTGCACACTAAAAAGGACATGACACACACATAATGGTATATCCTTCCTTTTCACCTGTCAATATATCGTGAACATCTTTCTTCATCAGAATGTTTCTGCATCATGTTTAATGATTGCATAGCATTTCACTATATATAGTTAGCTTAATTTATGCAAACATCCCTTATTCCAGACATCTAGGTTGTGGCCAATATTTTCAATTGCAAATAAAATCAAGCAATCTCACTTTTAAGCAGAAAAACGTCCCTCTGCAGAAATTCCTTACCAACCCTAGAACTTTAGAGGAAATTTTCCTAGTCGTCTATGGAACTCAATCGGGATTAAGCACCTACGAAATGTAACGTGCATCACAATGGGACCCACACTGTACTGAGTCTTGAAGGCAGACACAAAGATTCACGTCAATTCAGTTTGTGTCCTGAAGAGACAGGCACGGACAAAATGACCCTGATGGAAAGCAGAGCATGTGTGTGTTGCGATAAGATGGCCACAGACAGTATGCTTGGGCAGCACGCGTGCAAGGAGGCCACGTTTCTCACGCGCCTGGAGGGTGGCTGGGGTTGCGTCCTGGAGGAAGAAGAAAGACGGAGAGGTGAGCTGGGAGAAGGCTCAGAGTAAAGGCGTGGGAGCTGGGAGGCGCAGGGCTCTGGAGGAATAGGCAGGAGCCTGACTGCTCAGAACAGAGAGAGCGAAAGACAGTAGCAAGAAAAAAATCTAGAAAAATACATTAAGACCAACTCACAAAGCAAAGCAGGCCACTGAATGATATCATGGTCAGGCGGGGCAGAATGGAAAATTCAAGAGGAAAACTCAGTTTTAAGAATATAGTCCTTAAATAACCTCTCCTGAAAATGAATTGGTTTTCACTGTCTCGTGATCCTCATGCCAAATACTATTATCATATGAGCATAGAATATTACACTGAATATATTTTTATAACCCTAAAGCCGACAATGTTGATTTTAAATATTAAAAAATAAAATTCTATACTTTTAATCTACCCAATATTTCAGTGGTTGTTTTTCCTCACTTAGAAAAGTAATGCCTATATCATGACTATGTTTAGGCAAGGCGTGTCCAGGCACACTGGCTTTCCTTGTTACCCTCTCACCTCAGGGCCTTTGCACACACTGTTCCAATGCCAGGAACGGTTTTTCCTCTTCCACTTCAGCTACCCCTACTCATCTTCCAGATTTCGGCTCAAACATCACTTTCTTTAATTCTCCAAACCTGGGTTAGGTCTCCCTCTCTATGATCTTGGGGTAGCCAATCCTTCTTATAAGCACTTATTATAATTAAAATTAAATTATTTAGTAGTACATTCCTGCATGTGTGTTTAAATTCAGGTAGCCGAGGCCTTCATGCCCCACATGAATGGAAGCTCAAGGAGGGCAGGAGCTTTCTGTGTCCACCACGTCCTTGCACACAGAGATAACCATTAGGAATTTCTCAATGAACAAAAGGTCCTCACTTTCGAAATATGAACCCAAGAAGGTTTTAATAATTCAAATATGAAAAAAGAAATGTGTTTCCTCAGAACAACTATCAGGTAAAGTTTTATAGCAATAATTCCTTTTATTTATATTTGATTTTTCATAACCCACTTACGTCTAGAAAGGATTTAAAGGAAATTTGCGTAAAAGACAACGGAACTGAGAAGACTTTAAAACTTAAGTGGGCCCATATTTGTTGCACAAAGAGATTTAGATCGACCATCTCATTATTGTCTCGAAAACTCTGTAAGGCCTTTTTGTAGGGCGGGGATTACCATCCCCGACTAGAGGAGGAAACTAAGGCCCAGAGAAGTGAATGAACTTGCTCAAATCACAAAATGAACAAATGGAACAAAAGTGGGCTTTTCTGGGGAATTAAGACGAGACATTTACTGCTCTCTGCTGCCTCCTGTTGGTGTGGAGAGGAAAGAGCAGGCCTGTCTGCGTTTGCTCCAGAAACCAGCGGTGCTGTTGCCACAGTGGGCGGGACACCAGGCAGCCTGGCAAGCCTGCCCTGCCAGCTCCCTTGCCTTTCGTCTCCTGCCCCTCCACTCCTCCGGATCCTACGGAGGCCTAATCGTTCCAGTTTACAGACTGCTAACCTCTTCTCAGCCCAGCGCCACGTCACCTGCCCTCTGAGATCTGCAGCCTGGGACAGGACCAGGGACAGGCAGCGCTCAGCACTGACCCCCTCCTGTGTCTCTTCACAGAAGGGCTTCACGCCTCTGGCCTCAGCCGCCCTCTCTTTAGTAGAATCAGGACAGGATATGGAGGATTGAAACAAAATTCCGAGTTAGGCACTCAGAAAAGGCCACGTCTCTCATCTCCCTTTCTGTTGTTGCTGGCGGTTTCAGCAGTGACTGAAATATTGATTGCTCTCCTGCCCTGTTCCTTGGCGCAGGCCGTAGGGCCGATTCCTAGCAGTGAAGTCACCGGGTGCTGAGCCAGGAGGATGAGTAACTGCCTCCCTCTCCAGCTGAACTCTGTCTTCTACAGGTGTCTGAGGCAGAGGCAGCTCGGGCCCCTCTGCCCAATCCCGAGTCAGACCATCCCACCCGCCACATGCCGTGAGCTAACACAGCAATCACAGCCAATCGCGGCTATAAACCCAGGGTGTTTACAAAGTCTTTGTGTACCTCTAAACTCAAGTAACCCTGAGTCCCATGGGGCTGGAGAAAACAGGCTGCAATTGTTGTTTACTCATCAAAAGTGCATTCTTCAGAGGAGTGAGGAGACCAGGGCACAGACATCACTCAGTAAATCACCCAGCAGCCACTGGGGAATGGTTACGATGGGTGAAAAAAATCTGATCAAATAATGCTTTTGCATGGGATGAAGGAGAGGGCAGGGCCCGAAACAAAGAAATTAGCCTGGGCAAAGCTCAAAGCCAGAAGATTCCTTTTCCCGTACTATTTGCAAATGCGCTCCTTTGGGGTGGGCGTTCAGAGTGGTTCGCCTTAAAGTTACATGAGGAGGAGCCAGGGCTTCACGAACACCAGGTCCAGTGAGTTATAACAGCATGCTATCAGTTCACATCTTTGGGATTAATTTTTTTTTTAGTGAAGACAGAAAAAAACAAGTTTACTATCCAACTAAGAGACAGAGCCAATGTGGCAAAGATAGCAGCAGACCGGGTTCAGACAGCTCGCCCCAGATACCCCGGTTATTGAGTCTGAGGCAACGAGCTGCCTCTAAGACAGACTGCCCTGAGCAGGGAGAGGCTGCCGAGTCCTGCTGCTCTGCTCAGGTTTGTTCAGGGCCCAGTGGGGTGAAATTCCCGGAGGCTTTTGCTGGAAGGGGTTGGAGTATCAGAGAGGAAGTGCACTTTGGGAGAATTTCTGCAAGATCAACCCCTTCACTTTGAAAAAGAGTAAACTGAAGCCAAGAGTGGAGAAGGATGATGGCCAGTCCTGCCATTCGTTTGCTTGGCATTATGCATGCTAAAGGTACAACGTAGGCCTCTTGAATTTCAGTGCAGTGCCATTTGTTCTGAGCTATTTACTCAAAAGAATAGAATTTGAGTTGTAAGTGAGGGAAAATGTGTGAACTGTATGATGCCAACTGTCTCCCACCCGCTCATGTAGCTGGTATTAGTACCTATCTACAGGATTCGTTCTGCCCAAATGGCTTTCCCAAACTTCTTTTGCTGAGCATAGTTCCCTGGTTTGCTCATTAAAGAAAGAATGCACAGCCCATTCTATGAGGTCTAAGTGGGGCTGTCAATCACAGTGCCCCACCCCCTTAGCCATAAGATTGAGGGCAGGTGACCTGGGTCTGGCTGATCAAAATATCCCCACTCCTGGCCACAGTGATAGGGTTGGACATGAGCAAATGATCCAAATCTAGCCAATCAAAAACCACCCCAGGACTGTCTCCCGAAGTTAACTGGAAAGGTTATCTCTTTCCCTGGAAGTTGATAAGATAGAAACATATGAGTGTCTGGAGCTGCCAGCAGCCATATTGCCTGTCTAATGAATTGAGCCTATATGAAAAATGAAGCCAACCAATGTTTGCACCAACGGATGAAAAGAAATGAATCCTAACAATGTCACGTGTGCCCTTGGGTCTAGCTATGCCTAAAGGCAATTCTTTCTGCAGGGACCCCAGCTGGTGAGTCAATACATTCTCTTTTTATTTATAGTAGCTCAGTTTGGATTTCTGTCCCTTGCTGTCCTGACTAATACCGGCAATCACTCATAAAGCTCTTTACTGTTGAGCCCAGACATAGTCTCATGCGCCTCAACATAATGTTTCATGTAGTTGACATGTTTATATGATGAAACCAACTGACCTTCCCAGATGGTAATCCAATGGTTTCATTTGGCAAATGAGGAGACAAGGCCCAGAGAAGGACAAGGATTCACTCAAGGCCATGGCCAGCTAATAATGGAACCTGGTTCACGCCCCCAGTGATCATTTGTTCTTCCTGATCAACCCATTTTCCAGCTAAAAGACCTGGTGCCAAAAGTTGAGTGAGAGCTCCTGGAAAGCTCTTCAATGTCAGTCAGAATTTAGCCCCTCCCCACCATGTGTTTCCCCAGATCCTTGGAGGTATTCCTGTACAGCCTTGAAGCTACGCAGAATCTGTGTGAGACTTCCTGTGCCCTCTCAGAACACAGTTTTGATGGGGACTCCAGACTTTAATGTCGGCACTGAAGGAATAAAGGGAGGTCCATTTTACTTCCACTAATACGACCAGTTCCGTGGAAGACCCTTCTCTAATGCACATTCATTCATCTGGCCCCCTCATGCCTCCTGGTCTCAGAGCTGAATCTTTGATTCCAGAAGTCTGCTAACCAGAGGAAGATTTTGTCCTCCTTTAATTCAGGCACTATGCAACCTAAGATAGCATTAGCTTTGGGGGCAAACCACATACTGACTGCAATAATCAAAAAACAAGGGGGAAAGCAATGGAAAGAAGCATGAAGTTTTAGTCTGAAAATTAGAAGTCAGGGAAAGGGTACTATTTTCATGTTTTTGAAGGACTGGCATGGGTCAGGAAAATAGATTTCTGTAAGAAAGAGAATAATAGGAGTAAATGGGTACAACCTGTAAGGAGACAGATTTCCAGATTCAGAAACTGAGGCTTAGAGAGTGTAAATGATGCACTTGCACCCACACAGCACACTGTTTACCAAACAAGAATGTCAACTAAGACCTCCTGAGGAGTCAAACAGCCTAAGAAAATTGGGTGAGGCAAGTCTTAGTTCAAATCCAGTTGTCACCTCTTCCTCCCTTGGGCAAAAGTTGCCTTAACTCTTCTCTGAACCTCTTCATCTATAAATAGACTCAAAAGACATGTTGTGGGCAATGGCTCTACTAGGGGCTCAGAGCATACTGATATTCAGTAAATGTCACTTCTCTCACCTTTCCCCTTTGCACCGTACTACTTTGCCTCTTTGTTTCCTATAATTTGAACAGCACAGGGTCCGCTTTAACCCAGAGTCCAGAGTGAGATTCTCTTGCTTTAATCAAAGGGCAGTTCCACTCGACCCAGCCATCATCTGGTCCCATAAGAGAATCAAGTCACAACCACATCAGCAGGAGGGCAGGTGCCCAGAAAGAACCTCGCAGCACTGAGGGATGTGGGAAGATGATGCTTCTGCCACTCCCTGCCCCTTGCTGGCTGCCTCCCTGAATACCTCATCCAGAAAAAGCAATTGTCTGCTCCCTTCTCTTGCCAAAGCTGGTGCTCCATTTTGCCTCAGCCATGCCAAGCTGACTTCCCAGAATATACTTTGCTAGATCCAACCTCCTAACCTTGCCTATGCTGTTCCCTCTGCCTGGATTTTTTTTCCCCTCTCTTTTTCTATAAGGTAAACCCCTTATCCATTCTCCAAAATTTAGATGATTATACTTAATCTTCTGCAGAAAGCCTTCCCTGGGGTCTCCAGGTTTATTAATCTTAGTTTTGTTTGTTTAAAATGAATTGATTGCCAGACACACACACAAAAAAAAATTCAATAAAGCCTACCTTACATCATCTTTTCCAGCATTGTCATCATGGACTGGAGTGTGGTCTGCCTTGAGACACAGCTAGAGAGGTCTAGAGAGCATGGAATGGTTACTAAGGAGTGAGTATGATAGGGGTTCTCCCACCTTTTTAAAGCAGGCAGGACACTGATGGGAAAGGCAGACCAACTGGCTCAGAAGGACTCAGGCAGTGGTTTCTACTCCCCAGGTGAATGTGCCACATGTGGGAAGGACCTATGCTTGCCAAGCCCACCAGACTGACGTATAAACCCCAATGACCTTAACTTACTGACAATGGAAATGGACCTGCTGAGGGAACTCGGAAGCTCTGTTCTTCTCTGGCTGACCTCCAGAATGATGCTGAGTGAGCAGAGGGTCGGAACCACAGAGAACAGCAGTTGGATTCAAATGCACCCTGGCGTCAGTCTTCCCCCTAGAGAAATAATCTCCTCAAACCAACAGGCCATGCCCTTGGGCAGTTCAAGTCCTACTGCCTTAGTCTGTTCACACTGCCATTACAAAATACCATAGGCTGGGTGGCTTACACAACAGAAGTTCATTTCTCACAGTTCTAAAGGCTGGGAAGTCCAAGATCAGGTGCTGGCTGATATGGTTCTCCAGTGGGGCCTCTCTTCCTGTCCTCACATGGCAGGCAGAGAGAGCGGGAAGGGGGTGCTCTCTGGTGTCTCTTCTTCTAAGGGCACTAACCCACCATGAGGGTCCCACCGTAATGACCTCATCTAGACCTAATCACCTCCCAAAAGCTCCGAGTATCATCGTATTGGGAGTTAGGGCTTCAATATGTGGATTTGAGAGGCACACAATTCAGCCCACAGAGCTGCTCTCCACCAAGCAGCCATCTGGCCCTATGTCCTTCGGAGGTGGCCCGGTGACTGTCCAGCAGCGCACACAGCAGTCAGAGCAGAGCCTAGGGAGTCACAGAGCCTGAGTCAGACTCAGGCTCCAGTGCACATCGATTGTGTGACCTTTAGAGACTGGACTGCGTGTCCTTTCTGATCCTCAGTTCAGTTTCCTTATCTATAAAACAGCTAGAGTGTACCTACTTCCTAGCGCTGTTTTAAATATTAACTGGATATTGTAAGAAAGACACCTCACACTGCTCCCGACAGACAGTAAGTGCTAGGTGAACAGGAGCTTGTCCCCAGCGTCGGCAGCACCAGCATGCTGGTGCTATAGATGTGGATGCCTGATGCCCTGAGCCAGGGTTGAGTGCGAGCTGCCCCGGTGACTCATTTCCATTTATGTCCTTTGACTTGCCGACCGTTTTCCAAATGAGACATTCTTTTTTAGGTACGTTGATGGTCTTCTGGTCTTAGAGGTCATCTACTTTTCAAAGGTGGCTTTTGCCTATTTGTGTCCACAATGTTTTGATTCACAGGCAAACTCTCAGGAGACAACCTTCCTTATTTTCAAAGTCTTTGTAGGCACTGCTTTAGCAAAACTGTTGAGCTGCCTGACAATTCTCAGGAGAGGAAATTCCATGATCTCTGCAGCCAATGCCAGAGAAACCATTTCCTAGTGGTTTCAATGCAGCTAGGCATGAGGTTACAAGTTCGGTTTGGAGGTTGTAAGACGAGCCCTCAGAGGGCTACTTATTGCTAGGTATGCTGCCCGCAAGGAGGCTGGGCTGCCCTCGTGGGCGGAACAGCTCAGTGTCACTCCAGCATGCATGAGTGTGGTGGTGGCCATAGTAACAGCAGCAGCATGCGACTAGCAAATTTTCAATTCAGTTACATATTTTCTATGAAATGAGCTCATAGGTTCTTTGACCTGGTAGAATGCTGTGGGTTAGCCAGTACGGCCTATCATATTTGCAGATGAAGATGGAAAGAGGTACCAGCCCAGCCAGCCAAATCAGGAAAATGACCCCGGAGAGCACTGAGATGACAGAAGTGAAAGTCCAACTCTCAGCCTTCCATTTCACTGATGGAAAGCAGAAGGCCAAAGAGGCTGGTGCACGGTTAGAAAGCCACAGAGCTAGTTCATGCTAATCTGGAGAGCTTTCTGCCCGGGGACTAACGTACAGCTGCGGAAATGCATTGACAGGGCTGCAGAAATCATTAACCACATTTCTTAAATTCACAACATGTTACCAGTCCATATCAACCTGCTCTACATCATGCAATAATATTTTTTATAAATCTGTTAATTATCTTTAAGCAGCACAATTGTAGGCTCTGATCACTATGCATCACACATAATCTATTTATTTAATTTTGTTTTAAATGGTACAATGCTGTTTGATTCGAATTTTTAAGTGACACTTTTGCACAAAAAAAATCAGATTCCACATCAGCCAAAAATATTGCAATTGTTATATTTTTTGTATGCAAAGAAACAAATTAATAAAATGTGGTTTGGGTGTTCAAAGTGCTCACTTGTTTCATGTAACCATTTAAAGTAGATATTTTTGTGAGCCTGTTTTGGTGACATTTCTTTAATTTTTAGTATACCACAAATCGCAAAACATGAAAGGAGCTCACATCTCTCCTTTGCTTCTGAAGATCTTTGAAAACAAATGTTCAAAAAATGTGTGTTTATTGGTAGTGGAAATGATGGTGGCAAAGGTAGGGTGAGGGGTTAAAATAGTCTGTGGAATTATTTTTCAAATTCTAAAGTGTATAAGGACATTAACATATTATGCTCAGATACCTATCCTCTTTTGCTCTATAGTTAGATAGAAACATTAAATAATATTAGCATTTGCAGTAGTATATGAAGATAATACAAAGAGAAAATTCATAACATTTAAAATGTCTAAACCCAAGTAAGCATTTTTTCCCCAATATACTGTGTTTTTTGAGCCTTTTTTCCTGCACCTTTTCCACTACCGACCTTCCATCCCAGGATGGCACACGATTAGGGGTAACGGTTCCCAAATGGATACAGCAAGAGAGCCATGACGGACAGTAGGAATGGTTTGAAGTGAGCCCATCTACTTTAGAAGGCTGTTCCCAAGCAGTGGGAGGCAAGACACTCTGGGGTGTGCATAGATGTTCCAGTCTAATGCTGTGGTTCTATTTTTGAGGTCGATGTCAGTTCTTTCTCAATCCCGTCCCATGAATGCTGTGGTAAGAGAAAATCCCTCCCAGAGACCTACAAATTATTCAGGAAAAGCTATTGCTTCCATACTGTTGCAACTTCACTTCTTATTCTGTGTTTGAGAGTATTTCAATGGGAAGGGAGGAGGTTAAATGGAGCACTGCCGGAAAGCCACCATCATAACTCAAAAATCTCCAATTCCTAACCACTAAGAACCCTGCCGAGCCTTTCCTTGGTTTTAATCCAGCTGGTGTTATGGATCCAGTATTTCTGAGCCATCTGATGGCAAAAGCTCTTGCAGGATATCTTGTTTTTGCCACGGACTCTCTTCCAAAAGAGGAGAGGTGACCGGTGAGGCTTTTTCCAGTCATGCAATTTCTCCAGAGCTCATCCATTCAATCAGCAAACCTTGGTGAAAACCTACCATGTTCCAGGACCTGAGTTGGCCCTGAGATTCAAAGATAATTAAGCACAACCATCCGCGTTTCTCCAAATGCCGCAGAAGTCTTACCTTGTTTGTGGCCTCTGTCTTATTCTGTCTTCTAATAACGAACAGCTGGTCAGCATTATTTATGTGATAATTCATCATTTATTTCTTTTTTTGCACCGAAGTCTGTCCCTAGATGGTCCTCAAGGATGGATTTCTACTGGGATTCAATTCAACATCCAGATGTGAGAGTATGTTTAGAAGGGTCACCAGACCCTTGGAACCAAATTGACTTTAACTTGATTCAACTACAAAGAAAGGCCTTTCTGAGACCCTGCTCAAGTTTAATATTGCTTTCCTGAGGCTTGTCTGTCCTCCAGTGCCTCTTATCATAGGTTCTTCCAAGCCACCTGCTACAGCTGACCCAGTTTCACTGCCCCAGAACTGGAGAGTCATTTCCTGTTTCAAGTATTGGAAGAGATTTTAACAGGATGATACAGAGCAGCTGTGTTCTCAAGCCACAGAAGGTGAAACAAAAGAAAGAGCACTGGCCAGGAGTGAAGAGACTTGAGTTCTTGTCCCCCCAGCCTCCAACCTGCTGAGTGCCTGTGGGCAGTTTCTTAGGTCTGGACCCGTCCCGTGCTCTTCCTCCAAACCTCACACCCGCCCCTCCACTCAGGCCTACTCCTTTCTCAGAGTTCTCTTTTCCGAGGTCTCACCGGAGCCTCATAAAGGACTGTAGGAGCTAATTCACACATAGATGTTATTTTATGACCATGTGAGTGATTATTAGAAGCCAGTATTGCTGGAGGGACTTGAGCAAACACTCCATTTACACTTTCTTGCTCAAACTGCACTTCCCTTTTATTTATGCTGACTCCAGCACTTTCTGAAGACAAAGATAAAATAAGGTTGTGATGTCCATATCAAAGGAGCTCTGGGAATTCTGAGAAGAACCTATCTCATCCTCAGGGAAACAAGGAAAACTTCCGAAGAGATGGCATTACTGTAACCAGCTCTGGAAAGAAGAGTGTGGGTCAGCCAGGTAGGAAGATGTTCTAAGTGTAGAGGACCATGAGCAACTGCCCCGAGGTGTGAAGCAGCATGGTGTGACTAGGAACTTGCAGAAGTTTGAAGTCACTGAAAGAAAAACTCTAAGGCTGGGACAGCCAGATAAGAATGAAGAAGGGAAGAGGAGGCAAGTCCCAAAGGTACTGCAGGCCAGGAATGAGATCACCCCTCAGCTACAACTTTCTAGTGGCTTCCTCTGCACCCAAATTAAGATCCAAATTCCAACAAATACTGTATACACTGGACCTCTGCTTGCATTTGTTTCTTTTATCAGGTCTCTCAAAGGTTCTTTAGAGAAGTACAACTTTTTCTAACAGTGGGGTGAGAGGGTGGGGAAGCTTTATTTTCTCTATTTTTAAAGCATTGAGAAATAATATGCAAGCACTTTATTATTTCAGGCATATAAGGAATACCAATAACAGTATGGGAAACATCTGCATATGCCTTACTTGTATTAAGAATTAAAATTTTATAGATATGATTGATGGTGTCCTCCCTAATCTCATGCCCTTCCCAGAGGAAACCACTGTACTAAAGTTTATGTGTCATTCTCTTTCATATTTTTATACTTCTATCACATATGTACTTATAAAACAGTAATACCGATTTTGCATATTTTAAAACTTTAAAAAATTGCACTGATTCTTCCACAACTTGCTTCTTTCACTCAGCGTAGTTTTTGAGATTTACCCATATTGATGCAAGTAACTGAACTTCATTCATTTTATTGCTATGTAGTATCGTATGAATACAGAAATACACCATAATTTATTTTAGCCATTCTCATGAAGATGGACATTCAGATTATTTCCAGTGTTTTGCCATCATAAACAAGGCTTCTGTGAACATTTTTGTACCTGTCTCTCTATGCATGTGTGCAAGAGTTTCTCTGAGAAATGTATCTAAGAGTAGATCCTCTTGTTCATAAGATATACACATCTTCACCTTTATCAACCATCTTTGTTTGGGCTGCTATAACAAATTACCACAGATTGGATAGCTTAAACAACAAATATTATTTCTCATGATTCTGGAGGCTGGAAATCCAAGGTCAGGGTGCTAGCATAGTTGGGTTCTGGTGAGGGCTCTCTTCCAGGTTATAGATTGCCAAGTTCTCAGTGTGTCCTCTCATGGTAGAAAAAAAGCAAGCTGGCTCTTCGGCTTCTTTTACAAGGGCACTAATCCTATTCATGAGGGCTCTGCCCTCATGACCTAATCACCTCCCAAAGGCCCCACCTCCAAATACCATCATACTGGGAATTAGATGTCAACATATGAATTTTAGAGGGACACAGATATTCAGTACATTGCACTAGCTACTGCCAGATCTCTCTCCAAAGTGATTTTACCAATTGTAATTCTTACAGTAGTGTATGAGAATTCCTGTGACTCTATATTCTTGCTAATACTTTTTATCAGTCTTCTAAATATTTACCAATTTTATCTGGTGAGTGTGAAATGGCATCTCATAGTTTTAGTTTGCATTTATTTAATTACTAATTACATCTATAATTACATTCTGTCTAAATAAGGTCACATTCTGAGGTGCTTGGGATTAGGACTTCAATATATGTTTCCAAGGAACACAATTCAGCCCAAAACAATACCCCGAATGGGAACCCTGAGTAGGACAGCCCTTTGGGGCCCAAGGCCAACCTGGCATGATCTCCCATGGCATCGCTGGAGGTTTGACCTTCCAGCTACACAGAAAACGGAAGCCCAAATGCCAGGAGAGGGGCCGTCACACTTCCCAGTGCCTAGAGTTTTCTTTGAAGCAATCTTATGAATTAAGTCCAGCGAGGCACTGATGTCTGATAAAATGGAGGGGAAAGAGGACATCCCACCCTTTCATCCTGAGAGATTAGGTAAGCAAAGTTTCAAGAGTGTTGTACTAAATTAGTGCCCCCTTTCCAGAAAATACAGTCCAATTCTAAAAGCTATAACAGGCAATAATTCGTCTCTTTAAAAAAAACTTCTCTAGGATACAGGAAGGAAAGGGAGCCAGCATTTCTATTTAGAGCCTCTTCTGTGCCAAGCCACATGTGGAATGTTTTACAAACAGCATCTCTTCCAATCCTCGTGATGACTCTTTGATTGTCAACCCCATTTGACAGATAAGGAAGCAGGTTTGGAGAAGTTAACTGAATTTTCCCTAAGATCCACAGCTAAAAAGATGGGGGTACCAGGATTTCAACCCAGGTTTGTCTGACAATCAAGTTTATAATCTTTCCACTATGCTGAGTTTCTTTATTGTCTTATATCAGATGATATATGTGAAAACTTGAAGCATTATACCTGGCAAACAGAGGATAGTCAATATCATCTATATCATTCCTTCTTTCAGAGAATGTTTCTGGAATGAATGAATGACAGTGGGTGAACATACAGCACCTTCTTATTCTCCTATCCTCATGTGAACTCTTTCTCTTCTGAACTCCCAGGACTTTGTTCTTTCCTCTCAGGTGGGACTTATTCCCCTCCCCTCTCCTTAACCTCACTCATAGCTTGTCCCTCGGAGAAGGGACGAGATCTAACTCATCTATGCATCTGTCCCCTCCCACCACCCAGCCTCCTGCACTGGCCCGGTGCTCACTCCATGCTCAATACTCGTCTGCAGAGAGAATGAATAAGCAAAAGCCCCTATAAAGCACATAGCTCAGGATTGGTTAAAGAGATAAGTTTAACCTGACAGCATCCCAAGGAAATGGAGCAAACACCTGAGCTGGGACTCAGAACCTGGCTCCACAGCTGCACTGTCACTAATTTGTTTTGAAAACTTGGGCTCCTCTTGGACCTCTCCCACCCCGTCCATCAAATGAAGGGCTTGGACTAGTGATCTTGACAGATCTTCTAATCTGACAGTCTAGGTCTTGGTGTCTCCAAAAATCAGAAGGGGTCACGGGCTACAAGGCATCCAGATGCCAGCAAGGCCTATCCTGTCCAGGAATGGACAATCTCTTCCCAGTTTTCAGCATTTGGGTACTTTGCAAATGTCCTCTTGCTATTCCAAGTGAGAACTTCCCAAAGACAGATGGAACAAAGGACCAAGCTCTCTCAGCAGGAGGTTCCTTGTACACTGCAAGCCCTCCCAAGGCCAAAGAGCATGCCAGAACCTTGATCAGGGATCTTTTCCTTGAGGCAAACAGAACATCTAATCTGCATCCCTTCCAAAAAGGAACCATAATGATAATCGTTAATGCTTATTGTGCACAAATGATTTGTCCCACATTGTCTAAGACTTTAATGGGCATTACTGCAGTTGATTCTCATGTGAGGCAGATCAGTTTTATAATTTATATATAATAATATAAATTGTTTATTATAACAATGTATATTTTATTCCTATTTTACAAATCAGGAAACTGGAGCTCCCAAGAGGTTGAGGGACATTCCCAGGGTCATCTAGTTTATCTCCATACTCCAAGTTCTAGTTTTTATTTTTATTGTTATGTTTTTTAATAGGAAATATATTTTCACGGTACAAAATCCAAAAGGTACAAAGAAGTGTTCAGTACATTTCTCCTATGCCTGATCTCCCAGCATCTGCTCTCTTTGTGGGAGTGGATGGCTATAATCAAGTTGTCTGCCCATCTTTCAAGAGGACTTCTCTACTAACAGAGGCAAGTAGTTATGCTTACTCAATGGCAGCACACCATAGACAGTGTTTTTGCACCTTTCTTTTCTAGTTACCAATTATCTCTAGGCAATCCTTCCATATCAGTGCATAAATTTCTGCCTCAATTTTTGTAATGGCTGGATAATAGTCTGTCATCTGTAAGAGTCATGATTTATTCTGAAGGATGCATGTGAACTCCAACTCTTAAGTACTGGACTCTACAGGGAAGAGCTAAGAAGCTGAAATGCCATGTCCTCATGCCCAGGGTCACTGAGCTCTTCAGATCCACTGACCCTTTATGAGATCTCTACATGAAGATTTTCAGTCTGGTTGAAGAGCTAACGAAGCAATGCAGGATAAGTGCTGTGTGTTTGGCATGCTACAAATGCTCAATTGTTATGTTCATGTCAGCAGGTGTCTGACTATATGGACCAAGATGGTTGGAATACTAGAAAGTAGCAGAAGTCAGGGAAAGAATCTGTCTTCTGCTCCAAGATCTGTGGAGTGATGGAAAGAACAGACAGACCTGTGTTCAAAATCCAGCTCTACCACTCACTGTATTAACACACTATGTATTAACAGAACACATCCAACCCCTGAGTCTGGGATAGGCAAATGGTTGCCCAGCTTGAAACTACATTTTCCAGGCTCCTTTGCAGCTAGGTGTGACTATGTTCTCACCAATAAATTGGGAATGGAAATTGCTTGCCCTCCACTTCCTCACTTTCTACCCTCCCACGGACTGGAACTCATGTAGTACTGGTGAAATAGCTTCGACCAGGTGCAGGAGGTAACACCCAAAGGGAAGACCGAAACTAGAAGGAACTTGGATACCTGAGTAACTCAAGTGACAGAGTTCTTTGCCCAGCCTACTCCATTTGTGCGCCTTGACAGTAGACTGTTATGTAGGGGTGCGGTCCTCTTCGATCTTGTTTAGCAATGGTGCTTTGAGGTCTCTGTTAGAGGATCTTAACTTTTACCCTGACTAATACATAGTGTGACCTTGAATAAATCACTTAATATCCCTAAACCTCAATTTCTACATCTCCAAATTCTCCATGAAGATTAAAGAAAAGGTAAATATAACACCTAGCAAAGTATTTGGCACATGGTGAAAGATAAATAAATGGCTCCCTGGGCCTTGTTTTCATTATCTGTAAAGTGAGTATAGTAATTATTTCTTTGTGAAACTCTAATGAGACAGAGGACCATACCATTTGCATAGTCAGTACTTAGCTGCCAGCAACCTGAGGTATAGCATACTTTGCACAGATAAGGGGTAGATGTTTAACCTTCCTTTGTCCACACATGAGTTTGGGCAAGTCCCCTGTTTAGGATTTGATGTCAAAGCAAAGGATAGGGTCAAAGGGAACCTCCACCTCTGCCAGGCCAAGGAAGCCAAGGCCATGGAAGAGGAAGCCTGTCTGAGGCCTCTGACCAAACAATGCCCATGAATGAATCAGAGAGCATGTGATCCTATCACCTTTCTTGTACACATGAATTTTAAAAATATATGTGTGCTAAGGAGAGAGGGAGAGAGCAATAAAAGAGACTTGAGTTCTCATGATCGCCTTTGATTTATTTCTTTTTTTCTTTTTCCTTTTGAGACAGGGTCTCACTCTGTCACCCAGGCTAGAGTGCAGTAGTGTGATCATAGCTCACTGAAACCTCAAACTCCTGGACTCAAGCGGTCCTTCTGCCTCAGCCTCCTGAGTAGCTGGGGCTACAGGCATGTGCCGCCATGCGCAGCTAATTTTTTTTTTTTGGTAGAGATGTGGATCTCACTATGTTGCCCAGACTGCTCTCAAACACCTGGCCTCAAGTGATCCTCCCACCTCAGCCTCCCAAACTGCTGAGATTACAGACATGAGCCACCACACCTGGCCTCATTTCATTTAAATGAAAGGGTTTAGAGCTTTTGTGAACTAGAGATCCCGAGTTTATTAGGTGCCTAATATGTGCCATGTTCAGCATGTTAATGTATGCTCTCTCCACTGACGCTCGCAGCCAGACATGTACTCTCACCACCAGGCAAAGGAGGAATTTGAGGACCAGAGAACTGAAGTCCTGTACCTTCCCCAAGATCCCATGGCTACTATGTGGCTGAGCAGAATCTGAACACAGATCTGTTTGAGTCTAAAACCCACACTCTTTGATTCCATGATCTTAATATTTATTGACTATCTATTATTTTCCCAGCTAGGGCTAAGTTCCACGAGGACTAGCAAGATGAATCAGACATGGACGTTCTGTTTTCTGGGTACTATCAAGATGCTTTTTCTCACAGAAAGTAAAGGAATGGAAAGGGTGTCAGACCTAGAGTCAGAAAGCACAGGTGGCTTTGCCCCTAACTACCTCTGTGTCCTTTTGCACATTTCTACACTTCTCTGGGTTTCATTTTCGTCACCCATGAAACAGGAACAACGCCTACACTCCCAGAGTCACTAAGAAGATTAAATAAATGCGATAACAGATGTAGAGATGCCGTGCGACTGTGACGCACTGGACAAAAGTTAACAGTGTTCTAGAATGTTCTGGGAGCCTTGCTGCACTGCCCAAATGCTTCACTAACGTCCGTGGAGACAGTGAGCCAAATATGTTTGTTCCCTTGGGGACAAATGGGGCCAGTTGGTGCCCCTCAATAATGTTCCCAGAATGTGAAATCCCAGAAGTTCACATGCGTGAGCACTAGACCATCTGACCTTCCTCCCTGCCAGTGCCAAACAGCAAATGTCAACAGTTGTGGTCCTTCGCAATCACACTGTTGTCAACAGCAAGCCTCTACATGTGAATGGCATTTTAGAGCTTACGGAGTAGTTTCACAGCGGCACATTCTTTGGACTTTCTTGGAACCCAGCAAGGTAGGCAAGACAATTGGCTATGAGGAAATCGAGGTGCCAAGGCTCCAAGATGTGCTACAACTTGCTCAGGGACTTACAGTTATTAAAAAGCAGAGTCCAAACTATACAATTCATATTTTGGCCTAAAATTCGTTCCATTTCCCTATTAAACACCACCTGTAACAGATGAAAATATGGTGCCCCCCTTGGGGCCCAAGTTACAAGGCATAGTGCTGAAACCTCATTCATTCATTCAGCCAGCAAACACTCACTGACAATCTGCTTCCTGCCTGGTCCTGTGTGGGGCCTCACAGAGACCACTGGGCCACATGCAGGGCCTGCTGTCAAGGGACTCACAGCTGCTGGGTCACAGGCCACAGTGCTAGGCACTGCACCTAAGCCATCGCTAAGTCTTACAACACTGCAGTGCATATTTTTCTCCAAATTTTATGACGGACGATGGTGGCTCAGAGACACTGAGTGGTTGGCTCAAAGTCATTCACCCAATAAGGGACAGAGCTGGAATTAGATTCCAAGTCTGTTGGATGCCAAGAAAGCAGAGAATTCCTTTCCCGAACATCTGTCTTTTCCCAAGAAAACGCAGGACTCCTCAAAATGTCTTCAATACAGTGTATCCAGGATAGAATTTTAAGTGCCACAGCACACATTTGGTTTAATTACATGATATCTATGACCAATTCCACTAACTTATTTTTTCTTTTGATTTCTAGATTGATAACTTTATACAATCATAGAACGTCAGATATAAAATAAAAAAAATCTTCTATTTCACCATACACATGAGGGAGCTGAGGACCAGAGGCACAAGCATCTTGCCCAACATCACACAGCAATTTAGTATCAGAGCTGGAATTCACGCAGTGCCTCCAAATTTAAAGCCCCAATAATTCCCATTTCACCATGTCCTGGATGCCTAGCCTGGGCAATTTCACATTCTTTTTTATCTAGAAAATGTCATCTGCTTGAGGCAGGGACCAGCGGTAGCTCATCTTTGTGTCTCCAGTGCCTGGCCTGTAGAATAATGGCCTCAATGAATGTGTGATGACTGAATGACACAACAGCAATCATCCCCAATATACAGAAGAAGAAACGGAGGTTCAGATAGATTAGAGTATGTGTCCAAGGTTACATGGCTCGCAGGTGACCAAGCCAAGATTCGAACCTACTCCTTCTGGCTCTGAAGGCCACACTCAGCCTGCCAGAAGAAGCACCTATATAAGACACCAGGCCCATGGCAACGTGGAAATCAGTTACAGTACAGTCTCGAAGAAGGACTCTTTGCGGCCTCCTGTTAGTGCTGGAGGTGAGGAACCTACGGGAGGAACTGGTAAGTAGCTGGAAGCCATGACATGTGTATAGGGCAAAGGAAGACCTGTCCCAGCAAAGCCCACCTCACAGAGGGGCCTCAGGCCCGCATGGCCAAACCAGTACGTACACACTTGGACGTCAGCGAACAGCCTTGCGGGGGGCCAGGAGAAAGATCCGTTCTGGGAGTTCCGCCAGAGCTGGAGACAAGGCTGCCAGAGGGAGACCAGGCCAGGGGGAGGACAGATGTGGCCAAGGCTCTGCCAGAGGCCACGCTGGCCCCAGAGAGTCAGTCCTCCAACCAGAGCCGTGACTCTATTCCAAGCTCAGAGTGTTTCGGTTCCCAGATTAGACCATGGAAAAGTGGTTCCATGTGCACTTTCCGGCTTGGTCGCTTACTCAACACCCCCCATGACCCCCCCAGCCCAGAATCACAGGGCAGCCCTTTCGTGTCAACGTGAGGATGTTACTCTTTATTTTCTTCTTTCTTGAACATATAAAAATAACTCTGCCTGACCCAAATATCCATGTGAACTCTAAAGAAGCTGGGCTTAAACATGTTTGCACGTCAGGCCCAAAGCAATCCCACATGTGGCTGCTGCAACGAGGTGTCCTCTATGTGGCAAGTGGCTGCCTCCCTGAATCTCAAGGACGCTAGTGGAAGGAGGGAGTTAGCACATATGCAACCCCTTCCTAAGCTCTTTTACGTGAGTCTTCTCATTTAATTTGTCATACTAATTTTGCAGATGCAAAACCTAAGGCTCAGAGAAATGTGACTAGTTCAATGTCATGTATTCACTCAACAAATGTTTATCATGTCCACCACCAATGTGCCTGGTATGGACTTTTGCAAAGAGAAACCTTACATATTTTTTTCTGCTATATAAAATGATTCCCTAATGGATTCCCTCAGTGTTTCCCAAAGTGCCTAAGGTAGGAAGACTAATTCTATGAGCTGAAAAGGCATTTGGAAAAAATGAGTTCTAAGTACAGATTAGCCGGGAAATCACTGATTAAACAGCAGTTACTTAGGAAGTCACTGATTAAAGAAATTAAACAACACAGGATTCAAATTATTAAATATAGAATTTTTCAGAGCTTTTAATTGGCTAAAGTATATTTGACTCTCCCAAAGGAAAATAGAGTACAGACTCTCCCAGTGCAGGATTTTCTCAAAGTTATGAGTTAGAGTTCTAAGAAAAACTGTTTTGGAAACACTTCCCTAATATATTAGGTTGAATCATAGGAAATTGCCAATACTGGGCTGATTTTGATCTACAAACCATATGGTTTAATCTAATACAGACAAAGATAGATATAAAAGGGGTTTTTCATGTGTTTGTGCCTCCTTTGTTGTATTTCATAACGTGATGTGGCTACCGGGCGACGAACCCCTTGAAAGTCACTTGGTATGTAGCCCTGTGTGCTCACTGTTGGGGTTGAAGTAGTCCTGGGTGTGCTGGCAAAGTTCGTGCCTGTCCTTCCATGGTGTGGAGCTGTCACGGGAAGCAGCTGCCTAGCCAGAGGCTATGTTCCACAGTCCCCTATGTCCAGGCGGGTCCGGGGGCAAGTGTCCAACATGGAATGTGAGTGCAAGTGACAGATGTCACTGCCAGGTGAAGGCAGGTGAGAATCAGGTGTGCCTCCTCCACCCTCTTTCTTGCCCATTTTCTGGCTGAACACAGAGGACTCCAAGGCCCTAGAGGTTGGCAGATTCACAAGATGGAAGGGGACTCAGTCTTTGATCCATCATCTGATGAGAAGCTACCTACCAACCAGGAATACCCACATTGAATTATTAGCAGAAGGAGAAAGAAACTGATTACCTTAAGCCACTGAAATGTGGGGAATTTTGTTGTTGTCATCATCACCGTCATAGGAGAAAGCATTATCCTAACTAACACAATGAAGTTGGGAGCAGGCAGCAAGAGTGGCCATCCAGAACCATGAAGATGGTGACAATATAGAGCAAAAGGAGACCAACCTCAACAAGGCCTACACAACAAGCAGACCACTGGCCAGCATGGCCAGACCAGGCTCACATGTTTGGAAGCCAATGTCATTTGCAGGACGTATGGTATGAATGAAGAGCTGTGCTGATTGTCAGGAGTATTAATGAAAATGCTAATCATTTGGTTGAGATGTCCTTGGCATCTCCCTCTTCCCCAACCACCATGGCCAATCCGTCCCCACCAATGCTACTGACCCTGCATCCTCTGTTCCACAGCTCTCTCTCCTCCTTTTCACCTCTGTCCTGGATGCACTCTGTTCTTCGGATTTTCCTAACATCCATCTCATACCAAACCCTCCAAAGCCCCACAGGTGAGCATTTACAAGGGATTTTCTTAACACGGAAAAGCTAGCCATCTCTATCCCTGTTTAAACCCCCAAGGGACTCCCACTATGCTCCGGATGGGGTCCAGAGTCCTCGGCCTGGCAGTCAGGGCCTTGCAGGAGCCAGCCCTCACCCCTTTCCCCAGCCTTCCACCTCAAGGTCAGCACACCAAACCAACCATGAGAGACTGCCAGGGCCCCATGCACTTTTGTCTGCATGAGCCCCTCCCTCCATAATAATAGCAACATTAAAAATCATCACTGGTATGATTTTAAATACTTCAGGATTTTTGTTTTATTTTTAGGCAAAATTTAATAGATTTCCATAGCCTCTAAAAATTTCATTTTTTTCCTGATGTAAGAAAAAAATTAAAACATTTTTTTAACAAATTAAGACATTCAATGTTAGGGGCTTTTTTCTTCTGATTTTGAAAGAAATTAAAACTTTTTCTTTGTCCCCTGAAAGTCGCATGATCCTCGGCACTGTGCCTGCTGTGTCTGGTGGGCAAGTCTCCCGTCCTTGCTGAGATCCCTCCTCCCTTCCCCAAGTCCATCCTCTGTGATGTCAGCTTTGCCCCTAACTTAAGGAAGAACAAGAGCACGTCCTTTGTACTTTGTCTCCCCACCATGTCCATGGAAGAGGAAGGTTCTCGACTTTGGTAAGCACTTGTTAACATGCAGATTTGCAGCTCTGCCCCTAGGTCAGGATTCTTTAAGTCTGGGGTAGAGCCCTGGAATAGCTGGACTTCAACCGTCTCCCCGAGCAATTCTAAAACAGGTCACCCACACGCACACTGAACCTTGAGAAACCCACTTTGGGGAGTCCTGTGTGTGCTGTTGGGATGTCGTATATCCTCTACAAGAGCGAAGACCACGTCATGTTCATCTCTGTGGTCCAGGGCTCAACACAGCGCCTGGTGCCGGTGGATACTTAGAACGTGTCAAATTGAATTGAGCTGCACAAAAGGGATACAAAGTTCTACTCTTCTGCACTTTACTTTCATATCAGAATCTGGTGGTGGTAAGAGCAACAAACATTTGATCTCCTCCAACCTTCCGGGGAAATTTACAACACAGCAGGTTCTCATCCGGAGAATTAGACAAGTGAGTCCTCACCTTCTGAGCTGAGCTGGAGCGAAGCGGGTAGAGGGTGAATTTGGGGAGATACTAACCTGGGTGTGAGTCTGGACTTCACCACTTCCTAACTGTGGCCATGGGCCTGTGCCTCACATTTTAAACTTTCCATTTCTTTCCCAATAAAATAGAAAACAGTACAATGCTTTGCATGTAGAACGTGCACAGCGTTACTCCTCTTTCTTCTTTTCACATGAGTAGAGAAAGGGCACTAGACTCAGAGGAGTGAAGCCTGGCACTCCTACCAGGCTGACCATTCACAGGTACCTGGCAGAGAGCAGGAGCTGCACACACGCCGGCCGACAGGGGAGTGCTGGAGACCCGTCTCCCAGGCAGGAGCAGGCTCTGCTCTCACTGCCTCGCCTGGATCCACCTCCAAGAGTGAGAAGGTGGTTGTCCTTTGGAAAGCGTACTGCATTTTGCTGTCTCTACCATGTGGAGTGAGCACCAGGTTCTAGAGGGGTAGAAAAGACTGTGTCCCCCACCCTACTGGATCTCCCCAAAAGAAACATCTTTGCCCATCAGAGAAGCAGACAGGGGTAGCCATAAGCCTGCTGGCCCTCGGCCCACCAGCAAATTGGCCTCCAAATCAGGCAGGCAAGACAGTTGACCTTACAGTCCTTTCTGCTGATCTTCAAATATAACACAGAAGAGAAAACATTTACCTCCCCAAAGCAAACATCTGCTTTGCAATTTCTGAGGATGAGCCCATGGAGAGAGCTCTCCCTCCATGAGGGCTCCCAGGAGAAGTCAACAACGTGTGGAGCATTTTCCAATGAAGGAAGGGCCAAGTTCCCAGAGAGGCCCCCAGCCACCCCTCCCTCAAGGATAACATCAAGGGCCTCTTTACACACCTGCTCTTCCTTCTTTGGGCCTGGGACAAATCCTGTCTCTGAGATGGCTTGTGTCACTGCCGATCCCCTTTTATGAGGTGAGTATCATTTTATTCTTTTCAGCCTCAGGGTTCTGAGGGCACCCGCGGTGGCCCTGTTATCCTATGATATCTGCACTCTTCAGCTAAAATAAAACTGCAGTACCAAAAAGGGCAAGAAATGTGCTCATATACTCACAAAAACGTCACCAGAAGGATGGTTGTTATTTAAAGAGGAAAGAATTTGGATCCGTGCATTTTTCAAATCACAGAATTTTGACATCTGAAGGTTCAAAGAACCTTGGACTTCTACTCTTCAACTCAACAACCTCCCAGGATTGTTGTGAGAATTAAGTAAATTAGCTGCCTCAGATTACCTGTGGGAGACCACATTAAAAAATAATTACCCACTAACGATTTACCATGTGTGATAGAAACTGTTGGTTGACTGGTCAAAGCTATTTCCTTCTCACTTTTTCATGGTGACAGCTACACACACACACACACACACACACACACACAGAGCTAAAAAGGCAGGGCTTGCATTTTCCCAGTCTTCCTTGCAACTAGGAGTGGCCATGTGACTTTGTTCAACTCAGTGATATATAAGGAAAAATTTACTGGAGGACTCTGTGGAAAATGTTCTCCCCTATAAAGAGAGATAAAGAGAGAGATAATACTCTGGCATCTCTGTCCAGCCCTTGGCTTCCTGCCTTTGGAAATAGCTATTTGAGGACTAAAGTTAAGTATACTTGTTTAAATCATGAACTAACAAGCCGGAAGACAAAAGCCAGGGCTCTGAGAAAAGAGGAACAGGAGGATGGAAAGAGACTGGATGGTTTTTGTTTGTTTGTTTGTTTGTTTTCTGAGCCACTGAACCATCCTGGAGCTGCCTACTCTTAAAGCCTTTGTTAGTCAGGTGTTCCATTACTTGCAGTCAAAAGTATCTCAGCTGATGCCTCACACGTTACCAAACCACAGCGTAATAACTTCTTGAGATATAAAGGGACCATATGGGGAGTAGCTGATTCAAGGGTTAAAAGTAGAAAACAAACCTTTACAAAAACTGGAAAATATATAAGTGAATGTTGAATATTATCAACATATCCCCTTGTGAATGCCTCTGTTTGTCAGATAGGAATGACGTCTACATCATGGGATGGCTCTAAGGATGAGATGAGTTAATACAATATGTGTAAAGTTAAAAGTGCCAGGCACATAGCAAGTACTATCTAATTATAGCTATCATGTTAATCAGTAAAATACATAACTTTCTTTAATAAAGAATATGAGTTTGGGCAGGGCACTCGACTTGAAATCAGAAAACCTGGCTTCTAAACAGATACTTCTCCTCTCTGATCACGTATCAATTTTTGTGGCTGTTTTAGGACAATGAAATCTCAGTATAATATATTCCCTATGTCAAAGAGTGTTGAAAGTTTGATGAATCAGATGAATTTTGAGTCATCACATGTTGCCAATTTAGTAATGAAATAAATGTATCATTGGAAGTCTTAAAAGGCTAAAAAAAATACACTTGTAAATAAAATGGAACATTTTGGTTATGCAACTTAGTAAGAGTCTGGATGTTTTTAAATAATTTCATATGAAATTAGTTTTCCTTTCCTGAAACGATAGCTACACAATAACAAGTCTGAGCAGGAAAGCAGAGCAGAAGGAGGAGCTGGAGTGTCTGGGGTCTAGTTTTAGTCTTCCCATAAGCTTGAGCAAGTCCTTTCCTGTCTCTGAGCCTCAGTTTCCTCATTTGTGAATTGAGGGAAGGAGCCTAGAGCTAGGAAAGAACACTCCTTGGCATGTGACCTGAAAACAGTCCCTCACTTTCTCTGAGCTCCATCTCTAAACAAACTCACCGGAAAGCTCTGAAGGTCAAATGTCCGAACATACAAAAAATTCCTGGCAGGAATAGAGCCTTAATAAATGTTGGTTGAACTCTACATTGTCCATCCCACTTCCAACATCCACAGGTCTACGTAAAATATGGCCTGGAAGATGCAAAGGAATAAAGAAGAGGACGTGCTATTGGTCCCACGAGACCTTGTCCCAGACAGGATGGCTTCGGCCCCACCAGGATGCCAGGGCTCCCTGTGAACAATCAAAGGGCTCTTGGCCAACCTTTAGCACAAGGGACGTTTATTAGCATCAGGAAACAAAGAGGGTCTATTAGGGTCCCCTGGGTCCTGGTGTAAGAAATGTTGAGCAGCAAATACAGGGAATGGGACATCTGCAGGGTCTCAACATCCATTGTCAGAGTTCCCACTATTACAAGCGCAGGTCAGGAAGCAAGTACTGAGCATAAAAACATTCACTAAAATTAATACCCATTCAAAGAGCATTCCCCCCACACACACATCTTGTTTGACACTAGAGATTATGACCCACTAAGACGTGGATGAGATGAGTGAAGGGCCTCTCCTCTCCTTCATGGTCAAATGTGCCACTCCTAGTAATACAAGGAATATATAATGCGAATGGCCTACGGAGTAATACTGCAGTTTACAAAAGCTGCAGATGTCATGGAGTCTATGCAAATGATTCTAATCATAAGCAAAGTCTCCAATCAATGATAATCTGGCAGAGTTAGACACGTTGGCAGATGACAGCGTTAGGTATGTTAGCCATCAAGACAAGAAAATCAAAAAGGATAATGACATGACAGGTGCTTCCAGGGAGAATGTTTCTAATATAAATGAAGCTCAAAGAAAAATTAATAAAAGCTCTATTATATTTACACAAATTACCCTGTTGTTGTCCATGCTGCAAAGGTTGAAGGTAAAAAATGCATTTTGTTTTAGCATACAATGTTATTAGAGAAACTGTATTGAAGAAATCACCATTTGGTTCATTCTTGATGCATTATAATCATATACATGTAATTGCAATGCAATCTCGATTTCATTAAATATAAAAAAAAATAATGATCATATTTTGTTCATATTTCAAAATAATTTTCCACCAAACCTTTGCCTTTTTTAACTTTTCACTCTGAACCCATTGCCATTATTTTAAGTTTATTCATTTTAAGTGAGCAGTTTTGGACATGAGGACCTCTTTTACAGGGTCAGACAAACAATAACCAACCCAAGCCATCACTGAAGAATGAATAGGAGCACGCTGATCCAGGGGAAGGAAAGATGGGCCTATCAGCAAAGGAGACACCATACGCAAAAGCAGAAAAATATAAAAGTGTATTTGTTTTTAAAAGTGATTTTTAACCCTTGGGGTAAAGGCAGCCTCTTTGAGAGTCCAGTACAAGATACAGGTACTATCTTCCAGAGAAACACTCCTAGGTGCAAGCACACAAAAATAGATGTCAGGTGGCCCACGACCTAATTACTGCCCTCGATACCACTGAGAGGAGTGGAGACCTAAAGCTGAATCATTTCTCTCTGTACCTCAGTTTTTTCTTCTGTGAAAATAGAAAAATGGGCTTGATTATGCCTCAGATCTCTTACAGTGTTCTAGAAAAAGACAAGCTAGTGAGCAACAAACTCTCAATGAACTTCTCTATCATCTCATTTAACCCATGCAGCATCCCTAGGAGATAACAGCCACACCTGCCTCACAGGGTTACGTAAGGAAGAAAAAGTTCTCTGCTCGGTGTCCCACATGGAGTAAGAGTTCATTGGTAACTATTATCAGCCTTGCTTCCCTGTGCTCAGTACAGCTCCTGGAACACATGAGCACTCCACAGATGTCATTGTCATCACTGTCACTTGTGTTGCATGTGTTCAAGTTTGTTGAATAAATGAATGAACGAATACGGGAACAAGTGCCAAATGATAGAGAAATTTGCTTTAAAAATATTGGGGGCCAGAAAACATGTCACATCACCATTATTAATAAAAATGTCCTCCCCTTCCATGTAGCCCCTGGGCAAACGAGCAGCAGCCCAAGAACCTGAACTTCTCGCTCAAGAGGCGAGAGGCCACAGCGGCCCCTGCTGCCTGGCAGCTCGCGCAAGGAGCACAAACATGCGCCTGCCGTTCTGGGGGAGACCCCAGCTTCTGTTTAAGGATGTGTGAAGTGGCACCTGAGCTGACAGGGGGCCAAGCGGACAAGCGACCAGGAACCTTTTGAGGAGCCGCTGACCTGGAATAAGAATAAGAATAACAACAACGGCTGTCTGCCAAGCCCCCGCCTGTGCCACCGCAGTGCTAGGCCCTTCACACGCGTCACTTCATTTCTCACGCTCCTGAGAGGCGATATTAAGTCTGGTGGCTTCTACTACAGATGGCTCTGGGCTACAACTAAGGCTGGCTCTGTGACCTTGGATAAGGGACTTTGCCTCTCTGAGACGTTGTGTAAAGCAGAGATAACAGTGCCTACCTCACAGAAGTGGAGGGGCAGAGACAACGTGAAGTGTTAACCACACCACCCTCCACGGAGCCTCCGGACTCTGGGCAGGAGTTGAGGCAGGGAGTGAAAGTTCAACCAGGTCAGTCTGGCCTCTGAACAGCAGCTCTGGGCTCAGGTTTCTTGAGAAAAAGACAAATTAGGCCTTGATACATTCAAAAAGTATCTCTGGATCAAACTGGCTCTTGGTCAAATTATGAAAAAAAAAAAAAATAGTAACTAATTTTTCACAAGCACTTTGTGCCTAACTAAGCATGTCACACAGAGTAACTTACTTACACATCATCCTAACCCTAGCCTACCCCTATTAATAACATTCATATAACACTACATATCTATTTAGTTCTTTCCAGTTGAAAGCAAACTTTCCCATCTATAATGTTCTTTTATCCTTATCACAAGTCTAGGAGGTGAAAATTACGATTACTCCCAACTTACAGATATGAAGACAAGCCCAGAGAGGTTAGGCGACTTGCTTATGGGAAAGAGAGCTGGTGACAGAATCAGAGATGCCAGGTCTGCAGTCTGAGGACCCATGCGTTCAGCTACAGGACTCTTGCTCCCCACCCCCAAACACACCCCTCTGCCCACAGGTTCCTGCTTCACCCCACTCTCCTGCCGCTCTTCGGCAAGGCCCTTCCTCTGCTCCCTGCCATACGCTGTCCCCATCTCCTCCTCACAGACGCTGTATGCCCAGTTATAAAGTCTTGGTTTGAGGGTAGGCTCTGCCACCAACTGCTCCCCCAGCCTCCTTAGGGCATCTAGAGGCCGTGGACATGCATCACCCAGATCTCCTTCAGGAGGCCCGGCCGAGGGAACCCAAGTGACCACTGATGCTGCTGCCCTTCTGGGCCCAGCACCGCGTGTGCGCTGAGGCCAGGCTTCCCTGGCAGCTCCCAGCTAGTGACAGGCACAGCAACGGCACCAGTGCCCGCCCACCCCTACCAGACGCAGGGCTCCTGCAAAGGGCCTCTTGGTCAGGAACCGACATCAGCCCAGCCAAAGCTGTCTCAGAAGCGTGCTGCAGTCTGAGACCTTCCTGCACAACCTCGTTCCTTCCCCCTCTGCTTTCCAGGTGCCAGACCCGCCTCAGGCTGCCTCCTCTTGCTCACACCCTGTCATTTTTCACAAGCGTTTCCCCCAGTAAATCTCCGGAATGTGTAACCTTTTCTTGGCATCTGCTTCTCAGAGGATCTGAACTAACATTTCCTCTTCACTGGAGATGAGTTCACGGATGGCCGACAACTAAGACTCGCTCTTCATGAGCCCCTGCAGAGGAGAGGTCTGGGGGGCACCAGCCTTTGCATAGTGGATCCTCAGCTCCCGCTCTGCCCTCTCGACCTCCTTCATGCTGGCCTTGGCCGACCTGCCACTCCGTGCCCCTAATCTGACACTCAGCCATCCCCCTCCCAGCCTCCAACCCAGCTCCACTTCCTGGCACCAAGGCCGGCCATGGCCCCTCAGACCCAGCCTGAGGGCCTCTCCCAGGTGACCTGCTTTGGGGACAGCCTCCCCCATGTTGGTGGTGGGGCCCTGGTGGGCAGGACCAGCCGTCTATAAACAGCCTCCATCGGCTTCCTTCCCTACAGCTGAGCCAGCGCAGCCCCATGAGGCTCCATCTAAGGGACCGTCACAGAGATCCCTACCCTAACCAGTGATAGCAACCAGGGTGGGAGACATCCACAGGTCTGAAGCACCAAATCTAGGAGGGTGAGAGATGTGTCCCAACTGCAGCAGGGAACCAGGAGCTCAAAACCAGAGGGAGGGACTCAGAACGAGCAGACGGGGATCATCCAGGAGAGAACCGGTTCCCGAAAGACCATCCTAGACATGGTGAGGACTGCTGTGGGGTCTGCTGCGTGTCTCGGGGATGAGGCCAGCCTCACTCAGGGGCAGATGGAAGGATAAGCAGTCCCTGCGCCCCACTCAAGCCTCGGCCCACCATCCTCAGGTGGCTCCAGAAGGCGTGTGCTGCCCAGGGAAGCCGCAGATGGACCTTCCTCTGCCTCCGCCACATTCACCCCGTTTGCTCTTCTGGGCTGCCACTCCAGTTTCCTGTTTGCCCTCTGTTCCCTGCCACGGGTTTTCCTCTGATTCCTCCCAGACCCTGCAGAGGACAGGGCACTGACCCCCACAACTCCCGCCTCCAGCCACATAAGCGCTGCTCCGCCCCTTCCAGATTCTCAGGAAGTGCCAGGTGGATGGGACCAAGTAAGTCCGAACACCAGTGAGCTTTGGGGTAGAGGCAATATGAAGAGTCGTACGCCCTGCACGTAGTTCAGAGCCACCTCCCCTGGCCTCTATAGGTCACTTAGAGTCTGTGGAAATGCCACGCCCAGATCTCCTTCAGCTGATTTAACACCCCCACCCCCACCCCGCCAGATGGGTGACTGTGGGGGCACCACGTCTGTGCACTGAACCATTGCCTCCCTGGACACGTCAATCCTTCCCACCCACACAGCCACTCCGACCTTGCCAGCTGTGGCTTCCTCCCTTTCTCTAGTCCAAGCCCCTGAGACCCCTGTAAAGCTCAAGGTCAAGTCTGTGACCAGAGGGACCTCAGGACCCACCTTGCACTGAGGAAGCAGGTCCTCCCTAGATCACCCCTCAGGGCCTTCTCAGTTTGGGAATCCCATAGCACTTGATCCCATGATCCCACATATATAACCACTCAATTCCCAGGAACTCTTAGGCAAACACTGTATGTGTTTCCCTTCGTCTTCTCACTCTGGGAATGGGGCCACGAGGCCAGGCCACATCAGCTGTCTCTGAGCATCCTCTGCCACCCAATCTCTCTGCAAAGGGACTTCCTGTGCAGATATAAAGAGAGCCTCCTTCCCCAACTCCGCTCTGTTCTGCATCCCAGCCACAGGGATGGTGACCTGCCCATGCAGAGCCACAGAAGGGAAGAGGAAAGAAATCCTGCAGAGTCACCCCTGCTCATTCACAGACCCCAACACACACTGATGGCCATGCATCTACTGCACACTCTTGCACAGGGGGTACACACTGACTCCCTCACACACACACTCTCACACTCACTACCTAATACATCCAATCACTTCCTATCTCAAAAATACTCTGAGCTTATAATCTCTCTGCACCTCTGACACATACAAGCTCTTACAAAAGCCCTCCCAACCCTCTTACTCACATTCCCTCTCTCTCTCTCTCTCTCTCTCACACACACACACACACACACCCAAAAACAACAACACAAAAAAAACACAATCACTCCTTCCTGCACAGAGAAGAAACTCTGAACTTGTTCTTTGGCACTGGCATCTTCCTTGGCACGGCCCCTGGTGAAGAGGCACCCTGCTCAGGACCCGGCTGCCCAAAGCCCCTCTCTCTGCTCCCTGACACACCAACCAGCCCCCAAGGCCTCTCCCTCTCATGCCAAGGCCCAAAGTGAGCTGTGGCCAAAATAACGAAGACACATTGTTTTCTCAGTACCGAGTTATGCTCTCAGGTGACAGAGGAAAATGCAGAATGTCCGACAGCTCTTGGGCTTGGACAGAGCTGACTCCAAGAGTTTCAGAGGAGAGGGGGAAGGAAGCTGCGCCTGCAGACACAGCGCCCTCCTCCTCAGGCACAGGGGAGGGGGCTGGGAATGTTTATAAGTGAATCACTTCTGTAACCCACCCCAAGATGTAGTTGTCCCCCCCATACTAAGGGAGCATTTATTTAGCCACATTCCTCATCCTGAACTTATAATTAACACTGATGAGGATTTATGCTGATCCCAAGTCTGTGATAAGTGCTAGACATACATTAATGCATTTACACCTCACACAACAACATTACAAAGTTAACTTTATTATGATCACTGTTTTTGCAGGTGAAATAACCGAGGATGAGGAGAATTTAAAGTAACTTGCCCAAAGTCACCCAGCAGGTAAGGAAGGAGGTTACATACAACCTGTGTGACCCCCCAAGCCCACAGGTGATGGAGCCACCAGCCTCCACCACCTCCTCTGTCCTCACTTTTGGACTCAGAACGAAGTTCAAATCCTGGCCCCACCATTGACTGACTGTGACTCCAGGTAAGTCACACAGTCTGTCTGGCCTCCACTTCCACACTTGTGAAATGAGGACGGCAGCATCTGATTGGCAGGGCGGTAAGGACTGCAGAGGGTTTATCTAAAGCACTTAGCACACTGCCTGGCCCATGGCAGGTCTTTAATGAATGCCTCGTCTCTGTCAAAAATTATGGTGGTACCTTCAAAGACCAAATGAGCCTGTGAGGTGCAGCCCAAGCCCATGATACCAGATTTGGAAAAGGCCAGGAGTAAAGCTTTTTCAAATGCAATTTTTAGGCTAAATAAAAAATAATGTTCTCCTTCCTACCGCAGGGGTTAGCCATATGGAACTCATTTCCCTGCGAGGTGGTGCAGACTGAAGCCATAGGCAGGTTCAAGTCGAGTTGAGATCACTTGATGGATGGCAGAGCCAGAAGGGGGCATTACGAATGAGTAATAACACCTCTCGTTTGTCCCGCACATCACAGTTTACAAAAGCTTGCCCACTCACTGTCTCGTCTGATCCTCACAGCCACCCCCAGAGGCAGCCAATGTGGTCGAGGACATCAAGAATGATGGCATCTCCTTCTGACAGATGAAGGAACAGAGGCCCAAAGAGCAAGCATGCCATGCCCTGGGACTCAGAGAGACCCTTTCCAGAGGGACAGAGGAATAAGAGCAGTAGCTAATACTGTACTCACTCACCAGCAGGGGCGGGACAAGGGTGTAATGAGAAGACACTCAGAGCACAAAACTTAAGGAGGCAAGCATGCACAGGGCGAGTGTCCCATGAATCTGCACCCTGGGCACCTCACCTTGTCCCAGCCCCAGGCTCTGTTCGTTTAGCTTTATACATCTTATTTAATTCTCACAACAAACCACAAAGTAGGGACCAAATCATCAGCTTTTACAGACAGGGATAGCAAAGGCACTGCATCAGAGACCTGGAGGCGAGCGGGGTGAAGCGGACTGCTCGAAGTCTCCCAGGAAGAGCCCACACTCACTGCTCGACTGGGCTGCCTGCCATGGTCTCTGGGGCTCACAGCACGGCCCTTCCAAGGAAGGCCCATGAGTAAAACTACAGAAGAAAGGAACTGACATCCAATGTGTCCCTGAACTATATTCAGGTAACTTGTAATCTGCAGTAATTATCTCATACAAAGTTGCCGTGAACGCTGAACTCGTGAATAATGAACCATCTCCTAGGGCAGACACAGGTTGGGATCCTGTGAGCCTCTGGTCAAAGCATTTTCACCAACTGATCAATACATAACCTTGTTTTATGTGTTTCTGTTGAAATACACCTTATTTAATATATATTGTTGGTTCATTAGCATTGAACTCAGGCTGGGCGCAGTGGCTCACAGCTGTAATCCTATAATCCCAGCACTTTGGGAGGCCAAGGCAGGGGAGTGAGGGGGGATCGCTTGAGCCCAAGTGTTCGAGGCTGCAGTGAGCTATGAGTATGTCACTGCGCTCCAGTCTGGACGACAAAGCAACATTCTGTCTCAAAAAAAAAAAAAAAAAAACTTTGAGCTTACATCCAAGAGCACTGCAACTGATGCCTGAACAAAGCTTATCTAACACACGCACTTCCTCCATAAGGCACATCACAGCCTCTTGCACTTAGGAACAGCAGACCACACTTCAGCATTACCCTTGGGGGCCATTTTAAACAGCAAAATCACCAACAAAAAGCACAAAAATGTGGCACTAAATAGATCATGAAAAGGACACTTGTTTACAGCATAAGCTGAAACAAGCAGGCAGGGCATTGCCTTGTTCAACCTCAGCTAGGAATGTGTGCATCGAGTGCCAAAATCACCGTGAGTATTCATTCGGGGATTAAAAATGAATTTTAGCAAGCAGGCAAATTTGCAAGTAGGGAATCCGTGAATAATGAGGATCGATATATATGTGTATACATACACACAATTATTACGCCCACTTTATAGAGGAGGACACGGAGGCCCAGAGAGGCCCAGTTACCTGATCATAGTCATGCAGATCGCAAGTGACAGGATTTGAACCCAGAGTCTTTTCTCCCAGATTTTCCTCCTTCAAAGAGGAGCACATTTGGATCTCTTCCATCATTCCAGGCCCCTCCCTTTAGGAACCCCAGAGAGCTCAGCGTAGGGTCACACAGGATTTGGAAGAATCAGGAGACCGAGGTTTGAGAGCCAATCTGACCCTCAGTTTACTCATCTGTAAAATGGAGGCGATAGCTCCTGACTCACAGGAGGGTTGTCAAGGTGAGCTAATGAACTTGCAAGTGCTTGAGATGTGAGTTATTGACTTCACTTCCCCCTGCAGACAGGCCTTTTCCATCAAGACTAATGTTTCCGTTCCAGTGATCTCCCACTGAGGAGACTGGCGTAGACCCAGGCCCTCCTCCACCCGGAGCTCTGAGAAGACCATGTGAACACCCTCCAGAAAGGGATGTGCTTTCTCAAGTGAACAGTCATCCCTCACAGACCCTTGCCTTCCTCCAGAGCCAAAACACAGCCCAAAGTTTATTTTTAGAAACACAAATAATTTTTTCTCCCTTTTCTTTCCAGGGTTCAACAGTGCAAAGATGGTTTTTAAGAGAGATCTGCCTTGGCAAGCTGAGCATGTGGCACCGTGGAAAGAGCCCATGCTTGGAAGGTAAACAGCACTGAGTCCAACAGCCAATGTTAATGTGTGACCCCCACTCACCTGCTCTGACCTGCAGTTTTCTTACTGCAAAGTGCACTGAGTAATGGATTTCAGAATTAACTGAGTTAAAATCCTTTGCACTTTGCTATCCCAAACATGTCCCTGGACCAGCAGCATAGGCATCACCTTTTAGAAATGCAGGAGCACAGGCCCAGCCCAGACCTCCTGAACCGGAATCTGCCTTTTAACAAGACTCCAGGTGGACATGGCAGTGTGTGCAGCACTGCCCTGGCACCCTGCCCAGCACGTAATAGGTGCTCAATAAACAGTAGCTATAGTTGTTATCATTATGTGGGTCCAATCCTAAAATTGTTTATAAATAACAAATATGAGCACAGAGATAATTAACACAATGCCAGGGGCATTTTGGAAAGCTAAGGAAAACATTCTGAGAGTAAAGAGGAAACAGTGATTGCAACACTTTGGGGGACTCAGACAAAGTATTAGACTTCATTCGTCCATTTTTTGCTTTAATAATGTCCCTCCTTTCTTTAATAAATGTTTAACCTTTATTGTACACTGTGTTCTATGCTCTGTTCTGGGCCCCGGGGAGAGAAAGTGCAATAAAGACATGGCTCCTTTACTCAAGTAGTTTACTGTCTAATCAGAGACACATAAACCAATAATCCCTGAAAATAAAAGTAGTATGGTACTGAGACGGAAGCCAGCAGGCTATGGAATGATGGCTCAGAGGACAAGACTGCCCCTCGGCCTTCCTACCCAGGGCAAAGAAAAATGCTCTCAACATTTTGCTATTTCCTATCACACTTCCTCTCTCTTATATCTCTCTCCCCAACCCCGTGTTTTCACAATAGTTAGGTCATATTATATAAATCTGCATATTACCTTTTCAGCTAATATTATTACATAAGAATTGTCCTATATGTAACTGATGTACCTGGTATGGTGAACAAATAAAATCCATATTAGATTGGTGCAAAAGTAATTGCAGTTTTAGCATTGTCAAAATTTGCTGTTCGATATTGCAATACATTCTTAAATAAATGTGGCTATGTTATACATCATTTTAATGCCCATTTCTCACTTTATGTTTTTTTGCTAATGACTTATTACTTGCTGTTTACTTTATATTTATTTTAGACTATGGAAATGATATTAGACAAAAAGCAAATTCCAGCGATTTTCTTATTTGAGTTCAAAATGGGTCGTAAAGCAGCAGAGGCACCTCGCAACATCAACAACGCATTTGGCCCAGGAACCGCTAACGAACGTACAGTGCAGTGGTGGTTCAAGAAGTTTTGCAAAGGAGATGAGAGCCTTGAAAATGAGGAGCACAGCGGCCGGCCATCGGAAGTTGACAATGACCAATTGAGAGCAATCACCGGAGCTGATCCTCTTTCAACTACATGGGAAGTTGCCAAGAACTCCAGGTGGACCATTCTACGGTTATGCAGCATTTGAATCAAATCGGAAAGGTAAAAAAGCTAGATAAGTGGATGCCTCATGAGCTGACCAAAAATCAAAAAAAATCGTCATTTTTAAATGTCGTCTTCTCTTATTGCATGCAACAACAACGAATTATTTCTCGATCAGATTGTGACTATAATGAAAAGTGAATTTTATACAACAACTGGTGACCATCAGCTCAGTGGTTGGACCGAGAAGAAGCTCCAAAGCACTTCCCAAAGTCAAACTTGCACCAAAAAAAGGTCATGGTCACTGTTTGGTGGCCTGCTGCCAATCTGATCCACTACAGCTTTCTGAATCCTGGCAAAACCATGACATCTGAGAAGTCTGCTCAACAAATTGATGAAATGCACCGAAAACTGCAAACGCCTGCAGCCAGCATTGGTTGACAGAAAGGGCCCAAGTCTTCTCCAGGACGACGCCCGACTGCACATCACACAACCAATGCTTCAAAAATTGAAGAAATTGGGCTACGGAGTTTTGTCTCACCTGCCATATTCACCTGACCTCTCGCCAACCGACTACCACTTCTTCAAGCATCTCTACAACTTTTTGCAGGGAAAATGGTTCCGCAACTAGCAGGATGCAGAAAATGCCTTCCAAGAGTTCATAGAATCTCAAAGCACAGGAATTTTTTCTCCCAAAAGCCTTTAAAATGCATTCAATGGGGAAAATTCCTCCCCTGTCTCTAGATGAAAACTGTGATAGTTCTCATAAATCTTCTATTCACACTTACATGGCTTAAAAATTTTGAAAATCCCTACATTCCTTTTAAATCACAAATGTAGTGTCAATTTAATCATTAAAGCCCATGGAATAAACAGAGCTCCAAACTTGATTCGCAGGTCGGCCACTTCCCCTACGCCTAGCTTAGGGCCCGCTGCAAGCAGGAAGCTTTCTTTGCAGTTCAGTAGGTCGAGGAAAGACGGTCCTTCTTCCCTCCTTCTCCACTTTACACCTTCACACTTCCCCACCTCTTGCTCATTGCCCTTGCTGGCCCGCCAGGGCTGGAGAGGGAGGGAGGAGAGGCAAGGGAGCTCTTGATGGACTAAGCAATACAGCTTTATCACACTCTCTCAGTTCCACAGTGTTTAAAGCTCACCTTTTTGGAAATAGAATCTCGCTCTGTAGCCCAGACTAGAGTGCAGTGTCATCATCGTGGCCCTCTGCAACCTCAAAATCCTGGTCTTAAGCGATCCTCCTGCCTCAGTCTCCTGAGTAGCTGGGACTACAAGCACTCGCCATCGTACCCAGATAATTTTTTTCATTTTTTGTAGCGGGGACAGGGCGGGAGGTAGGGGGATGTCTGATACTTGCTCACCCTGATCCTGAACTCCTGGCCTCAAGCAATCCTCCTGCCTCAGCCTCCTGAGTAGCTGGGACTACAAGCACTCGCGATCATACCCGGCTAAATTTTTTTAGTTTTTGTAGCGGGGACAGGGCGGGAGGTAGAGGGGCATCTGATTCTTGTTCACCCTGATCCTGAACTCCTGGCCTCAAGCAATCCTCCCACCTCAGCCTCCCAAAGTGCTAGGGTTACAGGTGTGAGCCACTTCACCCTGCCAAAGCTTATTCTCAAATCACAGTCTCCTAGCTTCTCTAAGCGCCCACACCTGCAGTTGCCTTGACAAGGCTGTCCATGCCTTCCCCTCCAGCGTGGGTGGAGCTCACTGCTTCTGCAGGCCTGAGGAATCCAAACACACATCTCTTGCCTCTTTCTGTGGAGTCTGTTCTTCAGGCCACCACTCACACCAGCTCCTACTCACACGTGGCCCACACTTCGTCCGTGAGAAATACTTGTACATCCTTTGCTCCTGCAAACTCTGGGAATAAACTCAAGGCATAAAGTCAGTAGATGTCAGATACCAAAGTAAACTATAAGACAGGACACCCTGGAAATCTTCATATTATTCATAGTATCATTTTCACGACTGCATGTATGTGTGCCTCCCAATATTTCTCCTTTTCTTCCATAGTTACAGTCCTCAAATTTTTAGCTGGTCACATTGTTGTGATTATGTTTTACCACTGAGATCTGAATGCAGTGTTGTGTGAGAAATTCTAAGGTGTCTCCTGAAAGTGACACATACATACTTCTTCCATCCTGTGGTGTGAAGTGTGGATGTGATGGATGCCCGGTGCTCCAGCACCAATCTTGAGCTGTGAACAGGGGCCTCACTCTAAGGATGGTGGAGTGAAAAGCTAGAAAGAGACTGACTATTGAGCCACCAACCACATTTGGACTGCCTTCCTCCAGACTTCATTTATTGAGAGAAATAAGTTTCAATCTGGCTTAAACGCTATTTACTTCTTAGCTAACCCTAGTCCTAAGAGACAATGTAATAGCCCATTACATGGCTAAACCATAGTTTATTTGATCATAGTTCTAATGTTCTCTAGGATAGTTTCCAATTTTTACTCTTAGGAATGAGTAAGATAATGAACTGTTATCCAAATTTCTGTTTATTTTCTAAGGTAGAAAATAAAATTCTTTTTTTTTTTTTCTTTTTTTTTAGAAAGAGTCTCACTCTGTTGCCCGGGCTAGAGTGCAGTGGCTTCAGCCTAGCTCACAGCAACCTCAAACTCCTGGGCTCAAGCGATCCTACCTGCCTCAGCCTCCCGAGTAGCTGGGACTACAAGCATGTGCCACCATGCCCGGCTAATTTTATATATATATATTTTTAGTTGTCCAGATCATTTGTTTCTATTTTTAGTAGAGACGGAGTCCCGCTCTTGCTCAGGCTGGTCTCGAACTCCTGACCTTGAGCAATCCACCCGCCTCGGCCTCCCAGAGTGCTAGGATTACAGGCGTGAGCCACCGCGTCTGGCCGAAAATAAAATTCTTGATATAGATATAGCTCCATATTGCTTTCCTAAAGTTATACTCTTTTACCTTCTCAGGTGCAGCAGTGATTAGGTCATGTCAATCACATATTTAACCTGCATGTGGACTCTATAACATACCCTCCTGTATGTGTCAGCTCTTGTTTCTATAGTACTGCATAACAAACACTCCAAAACTCAATAGCTTCCAGCGAGTATTTATTCCGCCCATTACAAATGTGCAGACCAACTGTGGTTCAGTTGGTCCAGGCTAGATGGGGCTAGGAAACTCCACCTCAGCCTGCCAGACAGCTGCGTATGGCTGCAGACTGTGGTTGGGTCAAGCCCTTTCCACGTGTATTTATTCTGGGGTCCAGGCTGAAGGGGCAGCAAGTGCCAGGAGCATGGTCTTCTCATGGTGGATTAATCACTGGGGCCCAAGAGCCGATCCAAAACTCCCAGGCGCATGAAAATGCTCTGCTGGGACACCATCCACTAACACTCCAAGGCTGAATCAATCACATGGCCAAAACCGACATCAATATTTTGAGCCCAAAATATTCTGGGCTCGCAGTGGAGGGTGAGAAATTGAATATTTGCTGAAAGATTTTCTAAACGTTCGCACCCCCTCATAAGGTGATATAAATGATCCAGGGCATGAGAGTGATACTATTTAGGGAAGCCTCGACAGCAAATACCATTTGCAAAGATACTAAGCAAGTGGCCAAGCTCATCTCTAGAAATTTTCAAAAAATAAAATGCATTAATGAGTATGATAAAGCAAGATTTGGATTCAAAGAAGCAACATCGACTAAGCACCTACTCTGGCTCAGCCTATGCTAGGTGTTTTCAGAAATATATCAATCCTCGAAACAAATAAATCTATCAATACACATTAAGGTTATACAGGCTCAAAACTAAAATAGAAACAAGAAGGAATGCTTTAGAACGCCCCACCCACCCCAGTCAGGGGTAAGGATCTGCTGACTCCCACGTGGGAAGAAGGGTCTGAGTGCCCCAGCACGAGGGCAGGCAGAGGCTAAGGTCAGTGGCCTTCACGTCAGACTTCCTGATTCAAATCCCCAGTCTACCTTTTTCTACCTGTGCAACCTCAGCAAGGTATTAATTTTTTTGTGGTTCAGTTTCCCCATCTGAAAAGGGAGGCCATGAGAGCATATATTTCATAGGGTTACTGTGAAGGTTTAGCGAAAAAAATACACCAAAATTTCTTAAAACAGCTCCAGGCACACAGAAAGTGCTTAATAAATGTCAGTGTTGTGCCAGGGCAGCAACTTTCACTTCTATCAAAACTCAGATTGGCCAAGAGCATGTGGCCCCTTTGTTTTTGTCTATAACCTTTTTCCTACTAATTAGGAGATTTTCTGTATTTTTTTCCCAGTGTTTATGCATTTGAAAGAAGAAAGTATGGGATAGTTGTTTTAGTTTCACATTTGGGTGAATAATTAATGAGGTTAACTCTTTTCTCATATATTTATCAGTTAGAGTATTTTTAGAAGCTTTTTAGTAATGCCCAGTGTTTGTCCTCTGAGAATGGATTTAATTTTTGGAAATAGCCAAAAGCTATACAAAAGGACAACCTGACTACTGCAATGTCTAATCAGGTTTGAACCTTAGTATAATATGATAATGTAAATGGTCACTTCAAAGAATGTTTACTCTCCAAAGGAAAACAAAAGCTTAGTCTTTCAGACGTATCAGTCGCTGGCTCCTCTCCAAGATGACACGTGGGTATGACAGGGGAGAGGTGAAGCATAAGGGACATCATGGCAGGTGAAGAATCATATCCCTCTGGCTACTCGGGCTCTTCAGGCCAAGGTCAGGTGGGCGTCCCTGATCCACCTGCTGGCTACTTGCCCTACTGGGATTCACAGGCGAAATCTGTGTCTGCACAAGAGTAGCTCATAGTCCAGGCTTTCCTCAGTTGATCAGAGTCCCTGGCTCTTTGGACTCCTCTATTGGGTCTACACACCCTCCCCGTTTGCGGTGACTGCAATCTGGCCTGGCCCAGGTGGTCCACTGTGCAGCCCTCGCTACGGAGCTCCTTGACCCTGCCCAACCATGGTGACTCCCATCGCTAATGCTCCCCTGCCAAACTCCCACCATGTTCTGGGTCCATCTGTGCCTCACTGGAAATAAGGGTGGCTCAGGAAAGCTAAACCTTGAGGCCTCCCTCTGCCTGGCCATACCACACTGCCCGGTGGATGTGGTCCCACCCCAGGATGACAATCTATCCAGCAGAGTCTCAACTGAAGAGAAAGACCAGAGCCCCATCTGCCCTGGGTGCTACCCCAACTTATGCAAGATGCTGCCCCACTTCCTGGGCCAAAACTGGGAGAACACACAATCTAAACTGATGCCCTCGCCTCCCACTTCCTCCTTCTCTGTCTCCTTCTCCCTGTCTCCGGGCCTCAGGCTGTCAGATTTCCCTGCAACATGCCTCGGTATTTCGCTCCAGCCTCTTATCGACACCTTAATAGAGGAGAGCGGTATTTTCTCTACACCTTGGGAGAAGTCACAAACCGATTCAATCAGGCTATGTTGTTCAAAAGTTAAGGGGAGGATTAAAGACATTTAGAAATCCTCTTTCAAGACAACACCTGGCTTGCAAGGTTATTTTTCTTGCTGAATAATTCTATTTGACATGCCAAAAGAGAAATATTAACTTGTTCTTTCGTTTTGCATTCCTTCTGTTATAAATCATGATCTTTCTCCAGGATAATGGATGCCTCGAGCCACCTAGAGCAAAGGTCAAGAGAGGAAGGAAGCCAAGTAGAAAAGCACATTAATAGTTTTCAAAACATTGCTTCCATTAAGCCACTATAATTGGCTGAAATTATGATTATCCTTTCCTTTCTTCTAATCTGGCTTAGAGTTTCTCAGCTCTACGTCATGTGTAAGACTTAGTGTGAACAGTGTGGGCCTCGTTGGAATCCTAATTCCAACAACTCAACTGTAAAACACGCTTTTTGGACAAAATAAAAGGGAAACTTGGTATTAGATGACATCAATAATTATGGTTGATTTTGTTAGGTGTCATAATGACACTATGTTTAGGCATTAAAAAAAACTTCACCTTTTTAATGCAGACTTAAATATTTAGGGCATGATGATGCAATGGCTGCCATTTGCTTTAAAATATTACAACAAAATAAAAAGTTGGGAGGACAGTTGTTGGATGAACCAAATATGGCAAAACACTGATGGGTATTGAAGCTGAGTGAGGGCTACAGAAGGGTTTTTCCAGACACAATTTATTTCTCTGTGTAATAGAAATTTTCAAAATAAAAAGTTTTAAAATGACCAAGTATTAAAAATTATAAAACACAAATCATGTGTGCTATACCTAATGGTTAGCTCAAGGGTGATATTGGTTCTATGCGATTTTCACTTTAAAGGATTAGATATAACTCAACCCTACGTCAATGCCCATCTCACCATCCCCTTGTCAGCACCAAATTTTATCAGTTTCCTAACATTGACCAATTTAAAAATGGAAAATACGGTCTAGGTTTTTTTAATTTACATTTGGAAGATTTTAATGAGGTTAAATTATTTTCATATATTTATTACACAGCAAATTTTTAGAAACTCTTTCATAGTGGTTAATCTTTGTCCTCCAAGAGTAGGTTTGACTTTTAGAAACCAAAAGCCATTCATAGTTACCTGGTGAAGAAGTAGACAGTCAACAGGGAGAATAATCAGACCTCATTTTTAATTCCCAAATCTTAGAAAGGTCTACACCTGATTTTCTCCTAGGCCCTACAAACACCTCTAAAGACTCTGCTCAACAAGAGGATGCAAGTATCTCCCTCTTAACAATGTTGGATTATTAAATAAGTAAACAGCCTCTCAAATTTGACAGACATTACACTCCTTTGGATGATACTAACCATGTTGATGATGACAGTTATAATGTATTTTACACCAACTGAACTATGTGCCAAATTTTCCTGAAAAGTATCCCTTGCTGCACGGAATGCATATGCAAATCTATCTGGTTTTTAAAATACAGCCCAAGGCAGACTGCAACAAGTATGAAAATTCTTGTTGCTCTGTTTTGTCTTTCAAATGAATGTGATTTTACATTCTGTTTCACATAGTAGTATTAGCTGACATTTACTGAGTACTTAAAACAGATGCTGTTTTAAGCTTTTTGCATGTATTAATTGTTCAATCTTCATAACATTTCCACAAAGATGGTACTATTATTATATCCATTCTCCAAGTGAGAAAACTGAGTTAGTTTTCTCAGCCAGCAAGTGTCAGAGCCAGAATTTGGACTCAGTCTGGCTCCAGAGATTGTTCCCTTAACCACTGTAATAAATTTGTTCCATAATGTTCATGTTCTCTTTAAATTAAAAAAATCAATTGTGTCTTTTAATATACCACATATCCATAGTTTAGGACATCATAACCATCTTGTGCCCTGATAAACATAACTGTGCAGAGTCATGACTACCCCACGTTGGAGAAGCACAAACATATACTGCTGTCTCACAATGACAGAGCAGAGTGAATATTATTGTCCTGTTTTAGAGCTTTGCCAAAATGAAAGGTGACTCCTTTCTCTGGGACAGACCTTCGTTCCATTCCTTATAAAAATCAATAAAACCGAAAAGGCACGGGTGTTGGGCAAAGTCTGGACAAGCAATCGAAGGTTCATCCACTGTCCCCTTTGGTCTGTGCCAAGGGCAAACCTACAGCAGGCTCCCAGGCCTCTCTGACTCCAGCATCCAACACACACACACACTCACAGACACGCACCGAGCTGAGGTTACTCCGGCCTGGGAGCAAGTCCAGCTGCGTTCCATGGGAACCAGCACAACTTCTGCAGGAGATGATAATGAATAGACAGCGATGGATACATGGATACAGGAATCAGCCATGAGCCCCAGGGAATAAACTCTGTCCCCAACTTTCTCTGGAGTCTGGAATCACACCTTTCAGCATTAAGAGTCCACAATAGATCATCTAAGGTCAAATCAGGAAATTCACAGAAAGCATTTCCCAGTAAGAGCTGAAGTGGCAGCATGAAGTAATGCGCACTGTACCCCTATCAAAGTCGGTCAGAGCCGATTTCATTCCCAGCCCCTCTAGTCTTCAGTCCTGTGGCCGTGGGCAAATTGTGTGGCTTCCTCATCAAGCTTCCATTTCCTTTGACTTGTGTGTCAGTCAAAGTAACATGTCACACGAGGTTGTTATGGGACCAAATGAGATAATACATGCAAAAGAACTGGTGTTGTGCTTGGTAAATCATAAGAACTCAATAAACAGTTGTTAAGTAGAATGAATTTGAGGTATGTAACAGCATGTATCTTATACACACACACTTGTGCATGCACAGACTACTTCAGGAAACTATCCTCCCAAAAAGAAGGACTAGATAAGATTCTAGGTCAGATGGAAATGTGGTTTTCCCTCTATAATTTTTATAGTGTTTGAATGTTACAATAGACATACATTCCTTTCTCCATTAAAAATATGTATAATGTCTGTTATTTGTTTACTAGGAAGCTTTTGGAAAACCAGACTTTGTTCCCTGTAGCCTGGTTCTTTGGACCCTCTTTTGCCTCCGTCTGCTCACAGGCAGATCCACTGAAGGAGCAGGTAAGAGATACGTAATAAAAGGTGACACCTGAGCTATACCTGCTTAACACGGTTCTAAGTGCCCAGCCAGGGAAGCAGCAGAACTGTGATTTGAACCTGGGTAGCCTGGCCTATCCATGCATTTGCCCACCAAGCCGCATGCTGCTAGCCATGCTGCAATGCTTCTCTGGGTATCAGCCTGACGTGCCCCCATAACCCTGCCTAGTCTTTAATGTTGGACTGTGGCCTTCCCTGACCCCTAGCCCATCAGCTGGAGCCCTTGGGAGCTCACTCCCCTCACCAAGGGCTGGAGAAAGGCTTCTGCTCTGCACCGCCTTCCGCAGCCCCAGCCTGGCCTACTGGCAAAGTCCTGCCTGAGCTCCTGGCAGCTCACCCCACTGCCAGATGCTGGTTTGCCTCAGCTTGCTGCAGCTGGTTTGGATGCCGCTCCCACCCCAGCAATTTCTGGAATCAAGACTGATACTATTACTTCTCCTGGGACCCTCGGCTAAAATAATGTCCCCAGGCAGGCACCAGCAGGCTGACGGTACAAATGAGGTCACATTAATAATTCAGATGTTACTGGCTCAGAGCCCTCACCTGCTGATGAAGGAATTGGACCTTCCTCAAAGTGTCCCTGTGGTTTTCCTGAGACATCTCACAAACACTAGGTTCTGTGCTAACCTCAACGATACTTGTGGCTTGCAACTTCCAGAGGAGGCTCCTCCCAGCTGTACTTCTCCCAGTGAGAATGGTGCTTCCTTCCCAGGGCTCCCCGAGCAGCACATACCACAGTCTCTAAATTCCTGTTAGTCCTGACCTCAGCTCCCCAGTCATTCTGTATTCCATGCGTGGCTGGGGAAGGGGCTTTCTCTCCCGCACCCGTACCTTCCATTGCCTGCTGGGCTCCAAGAAAGCCCTATTTATTAACAGAACCCAAATCTCATAAAGGGCTCTGTAAAAACTGCATCTATAGCCTCTGCATGGGACCTCTCTATTTAGAAGACTAAGACCAAAACCTTGGATTTGGACCAGGAAATAGCAGTGTGGTTTTGATCAACCTCTCCCTCCCACATTCTTTCGCCCTCCGCTCATCTGTGACTCCCGCAAACGAAGCTTCCTTCCCAACAGCCCCCTTCCCCGTGAGTGAACCTTGGGTACCAGGCTCAGCAGGCCTGGGTGTGCCCTCGGCTTCTGCTGGGCTCAGCTAGACCTAGCTATACTAATAGCTGTCTGGTAAATAGTAGTGATTGTTAAATGTCAGAGACTGAGCAGGATGACTTCCAGACAACTCGTCATTTAACCCCCCTCTACAAATTAGGTAACACCATTTCCACTTACATACAAAGAAATTGGATGCAGAGAAATTTCTGACCAAGGTCACTTGGTCAGAAAGTACAGTATCGAGATTCAAGCCCAGTTTTCCCCGCTCCCAATCCAAAACCCATGCGCTTTCCCATCCATCCTGAGGGCATCTCCTCATCCCCCATCTGTGTCCTGAAGCCAGGGTGGAGCTGCAGTGGCCAGGGGCAAGAAAACTCAGGCCACACTGGGAGTGTGGGTTTCTGGCAATCTGATGTTTCAGTCCTGATTGTCACACAGAATTGTCCTTGCAATAGTGGGACGTAGGAGGGGGCACAATTCTGGAATTAGTGTCTTGAGAAATTCAAAATAGCCCCTCTCCCTTGGGACTGAGTTAGCCTTTGGATTTCAATGCTCCAAGGGGGCCCAGAAGGGAGGCAGTTTCCCCTTTACGGGATGCTGAGTGAGATTTTGATGTGCGAGGTTTATTTTAGTCAAGGAGAGGAAAAGGAAGAGGGAAATGTGAGAGAGTCGTACGAAACCTAATAAGGCTGGATTTCTTTGTGTGGGGAGAATATTTTGGACTCTTGCCACCTCCTACAGTACCAGGCAGGCATCCCCATACAGTATCTTTTGTTGGTGTGAGGACGTGAAAGCAGGAATAACTGCTCTCCAACCTAGGACTGCAGGTTAGAGGGAGCTCCCAGGGTACCAGTCCAGTTGGGCTCGCAGGAAGGCTCAGCTCGAATCTGTCCATCCGTCAGACATTGATGCTGCATTTACTGGGCCTTTTGATATTATCATGAATCATATCACCATGATCATATCATTAGGCAGGACAGCTCACCCTCACTTTAAAACTTAAAAAGACAGAGCTTCAGAAAGATAAAATGCTAAGATCACATAGCTAATAAACGTCAATGTTGTCAACTAGTTCTTTCTGGCTCTAAATCCAGCATCTCTCCACCACCCAGGGCCCTACCCTCAGGGAGATCTCATTTTAGAGGGGACTCAGACCCATCATGGACAAGTGTCACACCGTGTGATAAGTGGGACAATAAAACAGGGTGGTTCAGAGCATGGACTTTGAACTTGGACAGACCTAGAGGCACCACCCAGCTCTGTAGCCTCCTAGCTGTGTGGTATGTTATTTACAACTCTGAGTTTCCCATCTGTAACATGGGGATATTAAGTCCTCCTTCGTAGGGCTAGGTGAGGATTGAACAAGCTGTGAAGATCACTTAGCCGAGTGCCTGCATGTAACCGCAGCTCAGTGAGCGGGAGCTACTGTATCACAGCATGAGCACGTACAGAGGGAGCATGTAAGAAAGACATACTGAACCCAAAGCCAGAGCCAGTAGTGAGCATTTCTGTGTAGCTGGAGTCCCAGTGGAAGGATGTCCCCTGTCTAGGGGTCAGCAGAGATACGGAAACACCTGAGGGAATTATGGCTCTTTCTATCTCCCACCTCTTGGCTGGGGAGAGGGAGCTCCAGGAGCCTGAGCCTAACCAGGGGCCCACAGCTGAGCAGTAGGAAGGATGGGGTGAGGTTTCCCACCAAGGAGACCATCCTGATGTGCTCTCACAGGTGCACTGGGGCCACGTCCTCCTTCTCTCCATTCCTAGCTCCGTGGCCTTGGAAAGGAACCTAATCTCCATAAGCTTTAGTCTCCTCGTGTTTGAATTGTGAAGGGTAGTGCCTATCTCCTTATTAAAAGAAATCATGCGTACAACTACCTAACAGAGTGCTTGACACACAGAGAGTGCTGGAGAGATGGCAGGTGTGTCAGCTACCCTACTTCATGTCCTCAAAGCAAGCTCTGACCTCCCGTCTCCAGGGTCCTCCAGCCCCAGGTGAGGTAGAGAGTCTTTCAGCAGCCTGCACACACACACACACACACACACACACACACACACACACACACAAATGGAAGAATCAGGTTTAAAATGATCTCAGCAGATTTTTAAGTTCCGCAAGGCAGTGGAAAAGCTGTGGTTCCGAAAAGGATATCTGCTTAAGGCCTGAGCCCCTCTGCCTTGACTGTGAGAATCTTCTCTCTGCCGAATCTTAACCTTGTCCCCTCTCCCCCATCCAAGCCCCGCCCCAGCCCCTAAAAAGAAAACTCTTCCTCATGGCCCTGGACACTGGCCAGTTTGGACAGCTCTGAAACATGTTTCCACCCCGGCCATTAAAGCATTTCCTATGCCAGTTTCCTTTCTAATCTCCGGGAGCGTCTGCTTCCACAGTAGTCACGCACTGGCCAGAGCGGGAGTAGGGGCTGGGGGTCAGGAAGAGGGTTCAAGGTGTCAGTTAAAAGAGGTGACAGGAGGCAACTTAATCAGCCAGGAACCATCCAGCATCCCGGAAAAAAGCCTCCCCATGCTCACCTAACAGCCGATGGGTGGATCCCTTCCCCTTCCCTCTGGGCTATAGGGGCTGATAAGAGTGGCCCAGCACGGCCCAGCATGGTCCCCCGTTTCCTCGCCTTTGAGAGAGTCATTTTGTTCCCTGTCTTACGGATGAAGACACTAAGTTCACAGGCGAAATCACTTGCCCCTGTGCACACATGAACAGTGAGAAACACGGCATCCTACACTCGATCTCCTGATTCCCAGTCCAGGCCTTTGTACAAGGATGTTTCCCTTATACTGTTACAAAAAATAATAGCGATAGCAATAATAACAACATCACAGGGCCTGGCACAAATTAAGGGCTAAATAAAATATAGCTAAGGCCTGTTAAGCATCATATTCACTCCTAACAGTAACTCAGGGAGGAGAGTATTACCATCTCCATTGGTGGATGAGGAAACTGGGGCATGGAGGGTCAGGGCAGCAAACTGGGCCATGGCCTGCTGTTGTAAGTAAAGTTTTATTGGCACGCAACAATACTCATTCGTTTGCATGTTGTCTGTGGCTGATTTTGCACTACAATCACAGAAGCGAGCTGTTGTAACAGAGAATGCATGGCCCAAATAAATTCAAATTTTCAAGACAGGATCTTTATAGAGGTAACTAAGTTAAAATGAGGTCATTAAGGTAGGCCCTAATACAACATGACGGATGTTCTTATAAGAAGGGGGAATTTGGACACAGACACATACAGATGATGTGAAGACACAGGAGAGGGGCCTCAGAGGGAACCAACCATGCCAACACCTTGACCTTGAACTTCTAGCCTTCGGAACTGTGAGGAAATCAGTTTCTGTTGTTTGAGCCACTGAGTGTGTGGTACATGGTTACAGCAGCCCTAGGGAACCAATATCATTACCTACGCAATGCCAGACACAGCTCCAGAGGCTAGGGAAGGAGAACAGGGCCTGGCACATTGCTACTCAATAAATATTAGGTATTAATATCATTAGCTAAGCATTTTGCTTGTTTTGAGACATCGAATCCTCACAAAATGCCTGTTAGCTGAGTACTCTTTTATTTCCCATTTTACAGACGAGACATTTGAAGCCTGGAGAGGACATGTACCTATGCAAGATCACACAGCCAGGAAGGAAGGAATGAGACCCAACCCAGCCTCCAGGAGGCTGAGTGCACTGCGCAGTGAATGAATGTCCAGCAGGCAACTGTCAGAGGCCACTGGGGACAGTCACTGCCCCTTGCCTGGCTTGATGAAGACTTGCCATGCAGCAGACCAACCAGTGGATGGGACCCTGCGACGTGCCCTGCACTTGAGCTGTCACCATCAACACCCAGCCACACCCTGCCCACGCTGGTTTTGGTGACACATGACCCACTGGACTCTTCATTACTAGATTACCTGGAAGGTTTTGGGTGCCTCTAAGTGTCATTGCCACCCATTGCCCATTGCCTGACCCTGTCCCTTTCTCCAGCTCCACCTGGCACTCAGGCCGCTAGAGGACCCAGTGAGGTCATCTGGGAAAGTCACCCGCCCCGTGCCAGGCACAGAGAGGACTCCAAACACATCATTTCCTATTCCATTGTTTCTCACCTACCATGGGGCCCTTATGGTAACCCTGAGGAAGACAGCCAACAGAAACCCCCGGCACTCAGAGGACAGGAGTCAGGGACATGAAGCATTTAGTCCTTTGACAAATATTTCTTGAGCACCTACTATGCTGGAGATAGAGCAGTGAACAAGATGGGTGTGGCTTCCACCCTCCTTGGGCCCACAATCTAATGGAGGAGAGAAGGAGATTAAATAAGTGATCACAGATGTGATGAGTGTTACCAAAGGGGAAGCTTCAAGAGCAAGTGAACTCAAAACAGGATTTAACCTAGTGCAGGGGAGGGGGGCAATGAGGAAAGACTTCTCTAGAGAAATGTCATTTAAATGGGAAGGAGGAAAGATTGGCTAGCAAAAGGAGAGAGGAACCTGCCTGGTGGGCTGTGCTCCTGTCCCTACCAACGAATACCAGTGTGACTTTGGGTAGCTGCCTTCCCCTCTCTGGCCTCTACCTTCCCACTCACACAATATGTGCGTGATCTGGGTCCTGTTAAACTTCCTGCAAGCTGCAAAAGCCTAGGGCATCTTCGACATCTAATTCATGCAGGAGAAAAATCACTCCCACCTCTCTTTCATATCCTAGAAAAATATACATTACAGCATCCAAAAATTAAATGGGGGTATCTCTGTCCTTGTGTGAGACTCTGAGCTCCCTGAGGTCAGGGATGAAGTCTTATCCAATGCATGTGCCTCCATTGCCCAATACAGAGCCTGGCACACAGTGGGGACTCAGCGAGAGGGTGTTGAGCAGAATGTGATTGAAGGGAAATTGGGATTGAGGTGGGGCAGCCACCGCCAGCACCCCACACCTACACAAACACACACGCCCACGCACACACTCACGCATGCATGTGCACACACGCGCACACACATACACTTTTCTGCTTCCTCTAGGAAAGGCTTTCCCCACATTCCACCAACCCCCCTTGGCACCTGCCCCGATACCACCCGCTCATGGACCTAAAATCCTCAGATGGTTAATTTCCCCACACCAGTCCCTACTCCCAGACCTGAAAACCTACTCACTTCCCAGATGAGGCACTTTAAAAGGCTGCTTGGGCACCACAAGGACACCCTGCAAGGTGCAGGCTCAATGAGTCGCGTTCCTGGCCAGGGTGCACTGAGAGGGTAAAGGAGGGCAGGGACAGCCAGTTCACTTTGAACAAGACCCCTCCTCACACAGGCTAGCATGTGACCTAGCAGGGAAGGAACTAGGGGTCCCTCCCACCTCAGTCCTTTTGGTCAATATCTCTTAGATACTTTGATTTGCACAATGGAAAGTCAGAGGCATTAGAAGCATCATAGTGGGAATCACGAGGACACAAAGTGACTGCTACTAAGCCCATTCCCATGGATCCCATGTAGTTGTGAGCACAGCCCTACAGGACCAATGAGCACCCCATGGCCAGGTAAGAGGAACTGGCATTTATAGAGTATCAGAGATGCACTCAGGGCTATGCTAAAAAGTCTGTAGTTATCTTTCAGTTTATATTTACTCTTCACCCCAAAGTGCCAGGGAGAGATTATTAACCCCATGTTAGAGATTAAAAAAAAACCTGATATTTAGAGAAGGAAAATGAGTTGCCCAAGGTCCTGAGAAATAACTAATCCTAATCCCAGAGCTGGGTTAACCCCAAAGTCCATGCCCTTCATCCATTCATTCATTTAAAATCCAGGACGTAGCACATAATAGATGCTCCTGCCCCGCCCCACCACACGGCTTCCATAATCCTGAAAGATCCAGACACAGAAAAGTGCAGAGGGGAGGAAGGGGAGGGCAGGCACAGTCCCCTCATTCCAGGTCCCTCAGGCCAAAGCCTGTCTGGATCAGGGAGAAAAATGAATTTCAAATTGTAAATGAGTTACAGTTCGAAAGGACTAACTGGCCAGAAAATGTTTGGATCTGCCACAAAAGCCTGTTGCATCAAGCACAGGGGAAGGTAATGATCAGAAGAAAAACAAAACTATCTCATGCTCGTATCTCACCAAGACCAGTCTATTCAATGTGCCAATCATAAGAGCATGGGCCCATTATGACAGGAGAGGCAGGACGTTCCAGGGAGGGACAGAGCACAGATCAGAGCCCAGCTGTGTGGGTCAGAGACGCCTAAGGAGAAGGGTGGGATGAACAGCCTTCAGGCAGAAGCCTGGCGTGACACAGAGACCCCCAGTGTGGCCGCAGCGGCAAGGGACGTGGATGCGAAAAGGCTGGAGAGGCGGGGTCGGCAGGAACCAGATCATAAAGGCCCTTGTGGGTCAGGGTGAGGATTCTGGACTTTATTCTCTATTTATGCCTTTGCAGGGCCTTATGCATGGGAGTAACAATCTGATTTAAATTTATAAAACATAATCTAGTCGCAGTATGGAATAGAGACTGGAGAAGTGAAAATGGCCAATTCAAGAAGCTTAGGAAGAAATACTAATGTTCCTAGGGTGGTTTGATTTTAAAAAAAGAAAAAGAAATCCAAGAGATGACGGTGGCTTGGACCAGTGACAGTGAAGATAGGAGAGGGAACGTGTGGAAAGGATTTCAAGCTCAGCAGTCATCTGTGGTGAAAGGTTCATCATCCGTAATTGCTCCAGACGAAATCCAGGACTTCATGATGAATCCGTGCCACTTTCGATCCAGAAAAGTTTGCTTAACGCAGGGGACCCTGGGCAGGCAGCCAGATCTTGTGCCCTGACCAGTGATGCTGGAAGCTTTGGAATGTGGGGCTGGGAGGGAAGGGAAGTGGTTCAGTGACTGGGCACCTGGCATAGGCAAGATCAAGTGATAGACGCATAAACATATAGCAAAACACACTGTCAAGGCTGCTTATCAAGGACTAACACGCGGTGGCTAAAGCACAGTGTCCGTCACCCAGCAGACCCGGTTTCATCCTGACTTTGCCACTGACTAGCTGGGGAACCCATTGGCCACTCTTCCATCTGTAAAGTGGATGTAATAAGGCCTCTCTCTCACTATAAGGTCTTGCAGGGCCTGGGGAAGTTAAATAAAATACTGGTCAATCACCAAGCATGCTCCCTCTCCTTAGGCAGAGGAAATGAAGAGGCTCAAAGGGCACTTGAATGATGCCCAGAAGTTCGAAAGGAGGGGAATTGGTGATTAATTGGATATGGGGGTGAGGGAAAGGACAGAGGCCAGGGTGATGCTCCGATCTCTGTGTCAGTACACAAGTAGACGTTAAGATGCCAGCATCCCTTCCATATGTACCCCGACCTGACTCCTGCCCGCCAGCCCCACGTGCAGGAAGCTGAGTAACATGCCACTCCTTCCTTCCTCATTGCCAAGAATCTCCCTAGAAGACCTAGCTCCCATAAAAGTAAAAATAAGAAAAACAAATATTCATCAAGCATTTACTAAATACCGGCCAAGGAGATCATACATGCATTATGACATTTAAGCCCCACAACAACCTGGGAGGGGCAAGTACTGTTATCCCATTTCACCAGGAAGGAAACTGAGGCATGGAGAGGTGCAGTGGCTAGCTCACCCAAGTGCTCTTGGTGAATAAGTAGCAGATCCTGGTCTCCAGCCAGGGCTTGACTCTGGCCCACCTGAGCAGGGTCCTGACCCGCCTGTGCCACCAATGTTGCAGGCACCCTTGCTGGGAGCCACCCCGGCCCAGCTGCCGCCAGCTCCCACACGCCAGGCGGTCTGAGCCAGTTCTGTCAGATGACTGATTTAGTGGAGAGGCTCAGTCAGGAACAGCTGGCGCCTGAGTGAATGTGTGACCCCACAACCAGGTGTTCCTGCTGCCTGTCAACAGCACCTGGATTACGTGTGGTAGGAAGAGGAACAGGCCCCGGACCATTCGACACCAAATCCTGCACCAGCCTGCTTTAGCTCTTGGGAATCTCCTGCTCTCCTGTTTGTGATCCCTGACACCCTTGCCCCTCAAAGGGTGGCCCGTGGACCAGCAGCATCACTTTGGCACCACCTGGGAGCTCATCAGAAATGCAAAGCCTCAGGCCCGCGACCTCCTGAGTCAGCATCTGCCTTTGAACAAGGACTCTAGGCAGTTGCAGTACACGTGGACACAATCCAAAGAACACTGGCCCACAAGTCCAGAGACCTAGGTAAGAGTCCTGGCCACCCACTGAGAGGCTCTGTGACTTTGGGCAAGTCCCCTTTCCTCTCTGAGCCTCAGTGTTGTCATCTGTAAAGTGAGAGTGCTTAGACCAGATGCCCTCTAACATGGGCCAGAAAACACTCAGCTCTGCAGTGGAGGGAACAGAGACCTGGGGAGGCAGACTCAAAGCTCCATAAATATTTCAATTAAGTAAGTAAATAATTAACTCATAATAATAAATAGTAAATAATTAACTTAAAGTAATTAATAAATAAATAATTAAGTGAATAATAAGTAAAAAAAATGATAATTTTTACTGAGCACCTACTACGTGCCAAGCATTCTAGGCCCTGTTGATAAACAAGGCCCTGCTCTAACAGAACTTGTATTAATTAACTCTCTAGCTAATGAAATGGGGTTAAAACCCCACCTCTACTCCCTAGCAGCTACGTGACTTTGGAAACATGATTTAACTTCACCAACATCTAGTTTTCCCACCTGTAAAATTATAACAAAAAGAGCAGCTAACATTTATTGAGCACTTATTATCAAGCACTACTCTAAATGCATACAAGGATTCCCTGGGAGGCAGTTCCACCTGAGTTCCAATCCTGATGCCCTCCCCTCCCCACTTAAAGCTGTGTGACTTTGGGGCAATTACTTGACCTCTCTGTGCCTGGGTTCCTTTGGTGGATGCCATGATGTGTCCCCAGGCTCCCCTTCAGGAATAAAGAACTTACGGCCCCCAGTGGCTGTGAGTGCTGCTGCAAGACAGCCCACCGCAGTCAGCCCCTTTGTCGAGTGCTTTTGGCACAAGAAAACCTCCTCACCCAGGTTCATGATCATATCTAATGTCTGGTCACAGGAGTACAAAGCCTGATCCCCTCGCCCCCACTTGGCTCAACTGAAGGACCATCCAAGCTCCAGAGCGCTCCTCAGAGTCAGCTGAGGTCTCACCTGAGACCACATCGCTGCTCAACGTCTCCCCCGGCCCCTCCTCCCTGCTCCGCTCCTTCCACAAGCGTTGGTCCCAAGAGCATTCCCACCTACCCAGCCTGCACGCCGTCTCCAGCCCAGAGTCAGGCTTCCCAAGCAAGCCAGTCTGTGAGTTTCCCATCTATAAAAGGGGAATAAAAGCACCACCCACCTCATATGGCTTTTGTGTACATAAAATGAGTTAACACATAATATGCTTAAAATACCCAGAATGTGGGAAATGCTCTAAACGTATTTGCTATTATTATCATTGGTATTATTCATGTAATTCCCTTGAGGAGGGAATCCCATTGTCCCTGTCCTAAAGGGGCAGCCCGGGCAAGGACACCGAAGCAGTTAAGTGTGATCAGAGAGCCAAGGAAGGCAGGCCGGGTGCAGGGGGTGGGGGGGGCAGGAGCAGAGCTTGCAGGCTCTTGCAGGACATGGGAAAGAGTGTGGCCTTCATCCTACGTCAGGGGAGGCCCCAAAAGTGTCCTCAGCAGGAATGACACCCTCCCCTCTCAGAGCTGCCGGGCCCAGGGTTGGACTGGCTGATGTTAGGTTCACTCCTCCTCCGCCCTCTCTGCAGTTCCCAGGAGTTTGTCTCTCTCCCCTCCGGGGGCAGCACAGAAGCTCTGCCCTCTCTAGCTCAGCCTCCCCAAACCTCCTCTTCAAGACAATCACTTCTGCTTCCCCTGATCATGCCTCTCCAGGACCTGTTTTCAAGTCCCCACACATTTCTGTTCCCTCCCCTGGATATCCAGTTCATCTTTATCCTCTTGAGGTGGATCAGACTGGACTGGCCTCCTGCTCCTGGCAAGGACAGGCCAGTGCAGGCAGAGCAGGACCACCCTGCGCATAACCCCCCTGCGTCTGGAGATGTACCCTGAAGTTGCGTTTCCTTTCTGCAAACCCTGAGTGAATGAATGAATGGTGAGTGGTTCCATGTGGCAGGACTGGAATGCCCAAGAAGTCCATGGAGTCCATGGACATCGCTATTCAAGATGTGAGCTAAATTAGGGTGGAGCCTCCCTGCAAGGGTTTCCAGGGTGGCACTGCAGTGGAGAGACGACACCCGCGCAAAGGCAAGAATCCTGGACTGAGAGTGGAGGAGCCCGTGGCTCTAGCTCCAGCTCTGCTGTGCAGCCCTGTAACACTCGACCTCTCTGGGCTTCGCAGCATCATCTACTGAGTCATCTCCCCTCTGGCTCCTTCATTCACTCAGGGTTCACAGAGCCACCCTACATGACTTTCCTTCCTATGTCCACAACGGATGTTTGTGGAGCACAGAAAGGTGGTGAGACTGGCCCAGTGTGGTGTTTGGAGTAGGTATGGCATGAAGGTGAGGAAAGCAGGGAGTCTGCAATCTCTTTCTCTCAGGCCTAGCTCAATAATTACGATTCTTTTAAAATGCCATAAATGCATATATTCTTTGTCCTAGCAATTCCACACTTAAACCAGATTTATCAAAAAGTTATTCATCACAACACTGTTTATAAGGGTAAAACATTGGAAAAGAACAGTCAATAAGGAATTGAGGAAATAAATTGGTACATCCCTATAATGACATATTATGTATGACACTATAAAAGAAAAAAAGAATAAGTTCATATGTTTTGCTATGGAAAAATCTCAAGATACACTGCTAAATGAAAAAGTAAAGTATAGAATGGAACAGTGGTACACGAGGCCCTTTATTTAAAAAAAAAAAAAAAACCACAGGTGGGAGAATAGTACTCTACGTTTGTGTACACTACACTTGCGTGTACATAAAACATCTCTAGGCAGGAAACCAGGAAACAAGCAATAGCGGCTACCTGCTGGAGTGCTGATGGGCAGTATGAATTGGCAGACAGGACAATGGGGAGGTTCAGAAACTTTTCACCTTGTATCTTTCTATACCTTTTGATGTTTAAACTTATTACCTAGCCAAAAAAGAAGAGGAGGAAAGAAAGAACAAGAGCCAGCTCCAATAATTTTATCCCATCCAGTCCCCTAGCAGGGGCTGATGCTAACTCCGTTTCCATCTATATGGCTCTGCCCTCATCCCAAGCAAATTTGCTTATTTTATGAGATCACCAATGCATGGATGTGCAGAAAGACTGGCATCTCTTTTTTATGATAAAGAAACTAAAGCTTAGCAAATATAAATGACTTGTCCAAGAACACGTTGGCAGAAAATTGGTTAAATGTTCGCAGCTAAAAATTACAGAAGACCTAATTTATATAAAGGATTTGTTAACTCGCACAGTGGGAAGTCCCGAAATAAGGGGAAATTCTCCCTTTGGTCTATCAGGGAAGGGGGATGCCCTCAAAGGCTCAGGTGCTGGCCACCCCTGCGCTTTGCCATCCCAGCACACGTTCATGTCTCTCCTCATGGCTACAAAATGGCTGCAGTGGGGATCACTTGAGGACACCTTATCCAAAAAAGAGGATTTTTTTCCCCTGTGAATCTCCCTTACCAGCAATGAAATCCTTTCCCAGAAGCCCCCTAGCGAGTTTCCTCTCAGGTCTCACTGGCCCTCTGATTGGTTGATATGTCCCTACCCAAACCAAAAGCTGACAAAAAGCTTTAGACTGTCATCATGCAGGGCCCATTCCTCCTGGGCCTGAGGCTAGAGCCTCTCCCCTAAGCACCTGACACCCCAAAATTGAAGTGTCTTTAGCAAGGGTGGCATAAGGAATAATTGTTTTGAACCTACCCAGTGATGTCTATCCTGGTATAAATGTTACCTCAATGCAAAGCTGGATAGGACCTGGTTAAGTAAATCACTACTGCATCTCATTACTCACTTTACCTTTGCTGAGTATCTACCCTGGGCAAGGCAATTTATTAGGGACCCTGAATTCAGAAACGAAAGGTGTGGTCCTTTCAGGTTCTCCCAGTCTAGTGAGGAATACAGAGAAATAATAAAGTCCCACTCAGCACAGCCAGAGTCACGAGGAAAGGACGCACAGGGGACTGTGGGAGGCAGGAGAGGCGACTGAACAGTCTAGAAGGTTAAGGATGGATTTTCTGGGGAAAGGGACTCTTGAGGTACGATGTAAAAGAAGAGGCGTTAACCAGGTAGAGCTGGTCGGGAAGGGGAGATGAGGCGGAGTGAACAGCTTGTGCAAAACCCTGGCGAGGAGAAACAAATCCACACCTTTGGGAACAGTGTGAGTGGGCCTGGGTGGAACGGAAAGTGTTTGTGGGGACAGCATCCCGAACAGGGCAAGCAGCAGATCCCGAAGAGCCTTGCAAACAAACCTTTATCCAAGAAGGTGGGAAAAGTCAGACCATCCTACATCGGTGAGTGGCGTCATCAGATTTACACTGTAGAAAGAGAAAACAAGAAGAAAGACAAGACAGAGAAAGAAGAAGGAAAGAATGAATGGGGCAGTTTGCATTAATTACAAATGCTGACTGTGCACCACACACTGTCCCAGGAGCAGGAACTCCAGCACGCTTAGGGCAGACGCAGCCCCTGCCCGCGGGGGGGTAGAGAAGACAGCCAAGGCCACACACTCGAAACCTGGGATCACTTGTATCCTGGGTGTCAGGGAAGGCTCCGAAGAGGAAATGGCCTCTCATCTGAGATCTGAAGAGTGAGCAGGAATCAGCCAAGGGAAAAAGGGTAGAGAAGTGTCCCAGGCATGGGGAACAGCATGTGCCAAGTCCCTGAAATACGAAATGCTTGGCATAACCCAGGAACTGAGACCCCGGAGTAACTGGGGCTCAGAAAGCAGACGTCGATGGCAACAAGGAGAGCTTGGAGGCAGCTAGGAGCCAAAACACATGGGCTGGGCTGAGGGGCTTGCTTTTTATCAAGAGAAAGGAATAGAAGAAACACAATGAGGAAGCAGGAAAAGAGGGAATTGGAAGGCAAATTTCCTGAGTTTAAGCCATTTGAGATCATATTGGCAGCTGAAAACCCCAGGATGGGATTTCAGAGCATTAAATGGAATCAGGCCATCCTACCCAGCCAGGGCTGGTGTGACAGCCTCCTGGCCTTCCTCACCTCCCCACCCCTCCAGCTCAGGGCTCTCCTCCTCCCACTGTCAGCCTCAGGCCCCCAAGGAGAGACCTTCAGAGATGAGTGATTTGCCCCAAGGACCAGCAACAAAGGGCTTACCCCCCGCCCTGGCAGCGGGTGCTTCTAGAAGATCCACTGCAGATGGAGGCCATCAAAAAGAGATTAGCACAGCGCCCAGAGACACCTGCAGGGAGGAGCCTTATTGGTCCCCTCACCGGGAACTCCTCCAGCTGATGCTAAGGGAAGAAACACGAGCTGTCTTTGGCAAGAACCAGAGAGGCCCTGGAAACACATTTCCCCTTTGAGGGCTTTTGCAAAATCTGTAATGGACTTAGGACCTGCAGAATTTAGAATTTTCTAGCCAAAATATTCTCCAGAAACTTTGGAACCCACCTCTAAATTTTGGGAAGAGAAAACCAAAGTCAAAGAGGGAAAGTGACTTGCCTAAGGTTACAAAGTAAGTCATGGCAGAGTGAGTACTGGTGTATAAATGTGACGACTCTTCATTCAGTACTCTTTCCAATAATAATAACAATAATAACAGCTAATATTTATTAAGCACTTACAATGTACTAGACTCTATTCTAAGTGCTTTGAATGTTTTAACTCATTTAGTCTACACCACTACCCCATCAGACAGGTAATAGTGTAATTTACAGGTGAAGAAACTGAGGCACAGAGAGTTTAAGTAACTCTCCCAGCGTTGCACAGCTGGCAGAGTTAGAATTTGAACTTAGGCAGCCTGCACTTCTAAAGACCACTCAGAATCGCAGACAGATAGGCCAATCCATCAGCTCCAACCTCCCCTCCTCCAAAAGGCAGAACTGTTCGTTAACGTGGACTTCTCTTTCTAAAATTTGGTTTGTTTTGGATCCGAGTGGGGTCACCTCTCTTCTCCTACCCACAGCCCTTCCTCAGTCTGGGACAGCCACTGGTCTGCACTGACAATGCCCCAGTCCAGCACACGGGCACTTTTCCTCGATGCTAAATAATGCTCCCACCTCCAACAACCTAAAGGCAGAACCGACATGGTCACATGCCAATATGTCAGCTGACCACTCGCCCCTTTCGCTACTCAGCACCTTTCTACACATGGCTCTCCATCCCTGGTGGCGACTTGTACACATGACATCGATGGGCTTTTCTGCCCTCTAGCTGATGAGAAATACTATAAGGAGATGAGAGGAAAGAGAAGTGAGGGTATTTATTCCCGTGGCTCCCTCTCTTTTCGTCACCCCTCACCTGCAGGTCCCTGCTGCTGTAAGGGGGACCGTCCACATAGCCCTCTCTTTCTGGCTCCAGTTGCCACTCTCCCCACCCCCACCACCCCTTCAAGGCCAGGGAAGGTAAAGAAGCCTCTGTGTTCTTAGCTCCAGGGTTCTGCGACATTCCTTGTGATTTCCCTGCACACTGCCCCACTGCCGTAAATGGTTCCTTTCTCAACTTCTTGATTTCTCCAAATTCGAATGTGTCATCTGTTTCCTGAGCAATGCACAAGCTATTCCTTGATCTTCTGGACTGTGCACTCTGCTGCGGTCCAGGTGAGCTGGGACTGACACAGAGAAGCTGTGTGGCTCACTGGCGGTGCCCCTCCTACAAAGCTAACCAGGATCATCCTGCTAAACAGCTAACTTCAGGATCATCACTAGGGACAGTCCTGAAGTCTAAAACCTTGTCTCCAGAGCTGTTAGCCCAAGTCACTGAGACCCAGTCACTTAGTGCATGGCCTGAGTCACTTCCCAGGCACCAAAGCTGGGTGGTGCATGCATGTTCCCTGATCCTGATGGCAAACCCCCAAGATAAAGATAATTTGTCATTGTGCCCACTTTACGGATAAGGAACCAGGGCACAAAGAGGTGAACATGAGAAGTCTTGGTGGTGAGGCTGCTTCCCCTCCACGCTGCTCCTCCCTAGAACACCTGGGCTGGACGGGTGGACCACAGGGGAAGGATTGCCTGAAAAGTGGCAAAACTCAAAGTCTGGAAGGATCAGCTTGAATGGAGCACTACCCGTGCCAGTCTGGAACAAAATGACATACAACTCGTAGGTAGAAGGGGGTGGTGGGGGGTGAATAGGATCTCAGGGCTCAGACATTTGAGTGGTGACCCAGAGCAGGTATGGAGAACACCTCAGGGTTCTACCTGCCTGGGATCCATTTCTCCCCCTTGTCCTTACGGTCTCTTTTCCCTCAAGGAACCTCAACCTCCAACAACTCTCAGTCCATGCGGTTCAAATAGGGCTGCTCCTGGCTCCACCCTAACTCGGGGGACTGTGCCAACAGAGTATTTAGTGGGGAATGGTCCTTTCCTGGGGACTGGTTTCGCATAGACACAAGACCTAAGTTAATAAAAATCGAGAGTCAACATTAGGGCTTTTCCTAAAATGAGGGTGGGAAGCACAGGCGAACGGAGCGGCAGCCAGGAGCTGCTGGTGGCCATCCTTCCCTCACTTGGGAAGCGCCTGCCTGAGGAGGGAGCAAACGTAAAGAAGCGCAGAGTTGAAAGAGGAAAATCCTGACTCTATCATTAGAGTACCCAGTCGCAGCGATGCTTTAATCCAGCACATCCCTGGGCTTTTCAGTGAAAGAAGCCAATCCAGTCCTTTCTTCGCTTAAACCAATTTGAGCTGAGTTTCTGACATATTATGGAACTGAGTCCTGTGTACCATATACAGGCTTAAACTCCATCAAGGAATTTGGGTGCAGATCAAAGAAACTGAGGCAAAAGTCCAGGTGTACGGGACCCATTGGGAGAGGACTGCAATTCCCAGCCTGTCTAACGGTTAAGCACACTGGCCTGTGAAATCATGCTGCCTGGACTTGAATCCTGGCTTGGCTATTTATTGGCTGTGGAAGGGGCTCTCTGTGCCTCAGTTTCCTCATCTCTCTGATAAAGACATTCAATCTAGCATACCTTTCTGTTAGGGCTGTTGGGAGGATTACATAGGATATCACGTGTGAAGCACTTACAATGATGCATGGCAAATTGTAAACTCTCAGTAACCATTGGGTCTTACCATCATCCCAAGGCACACAGGTGACCCAAGGCTCATTCCAGGCAGCAAGACTCATTCCAAACCCAAGGAGCTGAGGTAGCTGAGGCCGGGCAGCTGGCCCTGCACCCTGGTCAGAATGCCTTGGGGACTCTGGGGCGGAGCCTGCAGGAGAAGCCTCAGATCTGCCCAGCTCCAATGGGATTAGGACTGGGGGGGCCCCCAGACTGCCAGCATGGACTTCAGATGTGGCTGCTGTTGCAGAGCCTTCTGGGAAGCCCCTTCCCTTCCCCAACCATGACCACTATCAGAATGTCCTGATGACCCTTCTGTAACCACCAGCAGCCCAGGAGAGGCCGGAACCAGGCCAGGACCCAGCCCACACTCCTGCCCGAGCGAGTGCATTGCCGGGCTGCTAATCAGTTTGTATCTGTGCTGTCATGTCCAAAGATAAAACGGATGTCTTTGGTCAGAAGGGAAGTTGGGCATTTTGTTTTTATTGAATTAAGAGTGCTCCTGACCAAGAAAAAGAAAAAAAAAATGCATAGTGAGAAAAAGCCCTGGGTCAGGAGGCCAGAGTTCTAGCCCAGGTCTGTCACTGGCTCGTCGTGGGACCTTGGCAAGCAGCTTCCCCTCTCTGGACCCTCAACTGTAGAATCCCGGTGGGAAGCAGCCAGAGGGGGAGAGAGAAGGCAGGTGGATGAAGTGGCCCTGGTGGCCTCCTTCCTGTGTCATGGCTCAGAAATTCCCTTTCACCACAGACACCAGCGACTTTGCACAGTTTGAGAACATGAGATTGCTTCAGTCCCGGCACGGGTCCTCCTGCCCCATGCTGTCTCACTGTGTCCTGCGTCTCACCTTAACCTGCAGTTTTCCCCTTTTCTCCCTGTCCTTTCGTATCCTTTAGGAGTAGGCCGTAAGAATGAGTTGATAAGATTAGCAAATGACCAACATTTGCATTAGCCCTTTGCAATGTAAAACTGGCTTCACGTTTGTTGCTTCGTTTAGCCCAAGATTAATGGGACCCTCTAAGGACAACAGTCCTAACATAATACTTAACATAACACTCCTCTTTATTGTAATTGCTTGTTTTATTGTCTTCCTTGTGAAATGGAACCTCTGTAAGTGTGGGTACTGCTCTACCTTGCTCACCACAATACCCCCAATGCTAAAATGTCGTGCCTGTTATGTGATAGACTTTTAATAACTATGTGTTGGATACATCAGCAGGCCATATCGGCCAGGCCTATAGCTGATTGAATATGGAGTTTAAGAAAGAGGAGGAGTCCAGGGTGGCTGTTGCATCCCTATGCTTGCGAACAGTATCACTGCTCACCCAGTCACTGCAGGAGAAGCAGACTTAGCGATAAGAAGGGAATCCTGGTGACCAAAGGGCCCAATGAGGGATAGCTGGGGCTTCCCCAAACTGAAGACCTGAAGAGCGATGCCCAAGCAAGGCTTCCAGGAGAGCTGGGAGAAGTCCCTTGGGTGGCTTTTACTGAGTCCGATCATTCTGCAGCCTATGACACCAAATCAGATGGTCTATGCCATAGACTCTATGGTATTTTTGTTGTCAGGAAGTCATCTGTGACAATTTAGGCAAGTTAGAGGATTATTTGGGCTTACGTCAATCTGGAAAAAGAAAAAGTTCTATAAAAGTTTCAAAAAGAAAAAAATAATGAGTCCCATTGAAGCAAATGTTTCTGATCCAGGTCAGATCCTATAAACAAAACCACATGAGTGTTCAGACATGTTGGTCAATTAGCTTAAGGGAGCATTCACCACACCTTCCAAATTCTTCCTTCTTTGGGGAGGCTGTGGGGAGGACTTTAATTAAAAGGCACAGAGAATGACAACTGGGAAGTGGATCACCTTAGAAAAACCATTGGCACAAAAACAGAAATCTGGCTGGCCGGGATGCTCAGCATTGATTAAAATTCCCGAAGTGTGAACTCACGCCTGAGTCAGACAGTCAGTGGGCCATCTGGACGGGAGAGTGGGGCCCAGAATGAATTCTGCAGCCAGAGCTACAATACCAGCTCCAGTGGGGCTGAGGCAGGGAAGATAGAAGACTGAAGTTTGCATATGGAGCCTTCGGAGAGCAGGGCCCTAGCGCAGAACGGGACTTGCCTCGTCAAGGTTGTCCCAGCGTAGGTGGGCTCACAAAGGAGGCATGTGTGGCCTTGGCCAGCAGCTGGTCTAAGCAGAATGAAGCTGAGACTGAAGAATGCACCCAGGCCACGTATGGTCATGTGCTCAGCAGGAAGGAAGGGTTGTTACGGGACCTTCATAGACCCTTCACACCCAATCTCTAGGGAGGCCGTATGGAAGCACTTTGTCTTCCACTTGTACTGCTCCAGTCTGGATCTGCACGTGTGTTGTCCTTTAAGAGGGAAGGCTGCAGAGACAGACAAGGAATAAAATTCAACAACAGAGAAAAACTCAAGTAACATGTGTCATGAGGAGACTGTCATTTAGCACGCCAGCTTGCTAAAATCCTTCTTCTTTTTCTAGTCCTGGTTCAAATGCCTCCTCCTTAGGAATCCACTCCCTGGAAGGAATTCCTCTCTCCCTCGCCTGTGCTGTTATGTGATTAGTTGAATTTATCATATGCATCCCAACAATTAATTATACAATACTTCCTTACTAAATTATAGTCATATGGAAAGCCAGGGCCTGCCCTCTTTGCTGTAACAAAATCCGACTAATAGCTACCATTGATTGGGTGCTCACCTGTCCCGCATGGTTTGCATCCATTATCTTCTTTAATATTCAGGATACTTTATGTTTGTTGTGGCAATTTGGAAACTGACATTCAGAAAGATCACCCACAAAGTCAGGGTTCAAGCTCAGATCCAAGACTGGGCTCTTTCCAATATGCAACAATGCATGAAGTATTTATTGTAAAAATATTTGTTCAGTATTTGTGAATTCATGGGTTTTGACCCGGCCACCTGGCATGTCAACGAAAACTGGATAGGATAGTGTATCAGTTTTCCATTGCTGCATAATAAACCACCCCAAATCTGAGTGGTTTAAAGCAACAACCATTTTCTTTGCTCTTAATTCTGAGGATCAGGGATTCCAGCAGAGCTCAGCTAGGACGGCTCCTCTCTGGCCCACACAGGGCCTATGTTCTTCTCCATGGCCCCTCTCTCGATGTGGACACTCCAGGCTTTCTTATAAGGCACATGTGTTTCTCTCTGAGTGAAAATAAAGCTTTCGTCAAAGGCTCTTTCAATCTCAGAATGTCAATCTGGCTGCATTCTGCAATAGGCCCAAGCACGTTACAAGTCCAGCCTAGATTCAAGAGAGCACAGAAATGAACTCCACCCCTTACTGAGAGAGGCAAGCAAGGTCACCTTGCAAAGGACATGGACCCAGGAGAAATGGGCCACTGGAGGCTGTGATGGTTAACTAGCTGTGTCAACTTGGCAAGCCTATGGCACCCAGTTGTTTGATCAAACATTAGTCTGGATGTTGCTGTGAAGGTATTTGTGAATGTGATTAACAGTTATTATAGAGTCAATTGACCTTAATTAAAGCAGATCACCTTCAATAATGTGGGTGAGTCTCATCAAATCAGTTGAAAGCCTTAAGAGCAAAGACACAGGTTTCCTAAAGAAAAAGTAATTCTGCCTCAAGTCTGCAACATGGAAATTGCTGAGTTCCAGCCTGCTGGCCTGCTATGCAAATTCTGGACTCAAGACTATAACATCAACTCTTATTAAATTGCCATCCTATTGATCAGTCTGCCAGATCTCAGACTCACCAGGCCCCGCAATCGTGTGAGCCAATTTCTTAAAATAAATCTCTTTCTAGACAGACAGATATGGATATAGATATAGACATGTATACACATACACATGCATACATATACATATCCCATGGGTTCTATTTCTTCAGAAAACTCTGAAAAATACAGGGACTTTTTTTTTTTGAGACAGGATCTCCCTCTGTTGCCCTGGCTAGAGTGCAGTGGCATCACCATAGCTCACTCCAACCACTGACTCCTGGGCTCGAGCAATCTTCCTGCCTCAGTCTTTTGAAAAGCCAGGACTACAGGTGCATGCCATAATATTTGGCTATTTTTTTATTATTTTTTAAATTTTCTGTAGAGAAGGGGTCTTGCTACGTTTCTCAGGCTGGTCATGAACTCCTGGCCTCAAGTGATCCTCCCACCTTGGCCTCCCAAAGTGCTGGGATTACAGGCATGAGCCACCACTCCCAGTCACAGGGACCATTTTTAACAATCTACAACTGGTACAAAAGGTACATTCTGACCAGAACATAGGGCTGCGGCATTAATCATTCACTACCTTGAAGAGACAGAAATGATTTCAATTCTGATCTGTAAATCAGACAGAGCTGCCTCAGAAATGGAACTTTTCATGAATTTTCTCATGTTTCTGCTTTGGTCAGGGTTTGCTATAATAATCCTCACATACACTCTACGAGGGTATTCGCAAACATTATCTCTTTCACAGAATTGCACAGGCTCTAAATTAAATCTTTGCTGGATCATGGACAGTTTGATGAGGGCAAAGCTCCTGCCACTGGCACCTCCACTGCCCCACTGGACACGGAACACAAAGCAGGCACCGCTGGCACCAAAATGCATTCTGACTTGCCCCCGAGCCCCTCGCTCCAGATCCAGAGCATGCATAGTGGACACTTCCTTATCTGGAGATTTCACTACATGGAAAATTCCTGACTGGGCAGGAACCGGAGGAAAAAGAGGCTAATGGAGAGAAGATTCAAATCTGCCCACTCGTGCCAGGAAAGACCGGGTCTCACATACACAGCCCCCTTACTTACCCACTTGCGGATCAGTACCAGACATTTAGGTTGAATACCCCCATTAATGTGGGTGACAAACACCTCTTTTAAGTGAGTGCACTACCGTCTAACGAACTGCACGAGTTCCCAGCAGGAAGCAGGTGGTACACTCAAGTCTATAATAAAGGCGCTATTCTTAAAGACATGCGGCGACTTGAAGGAACCCAACAAGGCTAGTGCAGCACCCTGGGGTTAGCAGCGGCTGGGCTGCCTAGAACTGCCCCTCTGGGCTCCTGGCTGGGAGCATGTCCTCCATGCCTGCCATCCCAATCTCCTGCTGCTGCCTCAACCAGAAGCCAGACGACGATGGAACCCATAGAAGCCATCTGATAGTGTCACCTTCCCAGGGCACAGCACAAGGCAGAGAAGAGGATGGAGCTGAAGGACAGAGGATGGGCATCCAGTACAAAGCCCTTTGCTAGGCAATGTGCTGTCAGTGTTCCTAAAGATTGCCCTTCCCTCATTCCTGACTTGGAAGACTTTAAAAGCCAATTTCCCCCGATTAAGCATTTGTAGGGGGAAGAAGGAGGATAGTATGCTGAGATTTATTCCAAACCAGCAAGAGACATCCCCTGAGGCTCAGCGCTCTGACCTACCCATCTCTGATAATAATTTAATTCCCTGGGTTGCTGTGTGAGAACTCCATGAGCTCCTGTATGCATACAATCTTTGTAAAGTATGAAACAGCATACAGCGATGCTCTGCTATGTCTGATGGGGGCAGAAGGGCCACAGACATGAAACCACACACCACAGTGACCAGATCCACCATGACACACCCTACGCTCTTCAGCTGAAGGCCCGGACAAGCTCCCAGAGTCCCATGAAGTCGCCCCTGCTCTGACGTGCCAAGGCATCCAGGCCAGGCCCCCCAGCATCAACAGTGACCTCTACAGGCAGTCAGGACGTCGTCCCCTGGTCAGAACCACTGAGGAGCTTGAGATGTGTGAGCGTCAGCCCAGTTTGGGTTTCAGGAACACTCTTTTCCCCAGAGAGGCCTCACGGGAGCATTTACATCCACAGGAGTCATTTAAGGGCGTATGAAGTTAAGCAGGACGCCAAAGAGCGCATTCCCCAGGGAACAGGCTCACAGAAGCCTCTGGCCAGAGAGAGATGCCCCCGGCCAATGGCTGCCCCACCGCATCCTCACAGGACCCTGGCCAAACTCTTAGCAAGAATGGCTCCAGAATTTATGAGGCCAAAAAAGCTCTTAAATGACTTCTATTTTATTTTGAAAAGAAACTGGAAGGGTGTAGCAGGAACAGTGATACCCTTTCCAGAGGGGCTGAAGTAACATGACCGTCTGTGGCTCTGCCCCAATTACCACGTGTGTGCCCACTTGACTTCTGAGTGCCGTTTCCATTTTACTCAGGAAGCAGCAGGAACCCTCTGCTCTCCTTTCACATCTGTGGCTCCCACTGCCCACATGACAATGCCCAGAGCTCCTCAAGTTGGCACTCGAGAGCCTTCCCAACCATTACAAGTTACTTCCCAGTACCGCTCTAATGGACACATGATTCTGCTGTCATGTGGTGGTCAGATGTACAGGCCTCGAAGTCTCACACACCAGAGTTCTAACCTGGGCTCCGTCCCTTACTAAGCTGTGTGACTTTGAGCAAGTTGTTTAACCTCTCTGACCTGAGTCAGGTTCCACATCCTAAAAAGTAATAGCATTTGCCACAAATTAAATGAAATTATGCGTATAGAGTTCTAAGCACATTGTCTAACCCAGAGTTAAAACTCAATACATAGTACCTGCTACCAAACCAATCTCCTGGCTGTGCTCTGCCTTTTGCCCCCAGAATCCTGCCTGCCCAGGCCCCCACCAGTGGAAGTCCCCTCCCCCCACCGAGTTCCACACCTCCAGCTACTCCCACCACATCGGCCACTCCTCTGGCCCTGACCTCCCCTCCTCCCTCAGGACCCACCCTATGAAGGCCTCTACCAGGGGGTGGAAATACTGCTGGGATCAGCACACAAAGACCCTAGCTCAAGTCCCTGCCTCTCCAGTGACTCAAGACCTGACCTTCTGCCAGTTACTCGGCCTCCCTGGCCTTCTGTTTCCTCTTCTCTAGAAGAGGGATAATATCCCCTTCTACTTATTGTGGAAAGTCAATAGGACGATATATGTAAAAGAATTCTGTTAGTCCTAAAATGCCATGGAGTGTTAGAAAAAGACAAACAATGGTCTTAGGCAGGTACAATGCACAATATTCAGGTGACGGGCACACATAGAGCCCTGACTAAAACATTATAAAGCTATCCATGTAACAAAAACATTTGTTCCCCCTTAAAATTTTGGAATAAAAAAGTAATTTTAAAAAGTCTTAGGGAAATAGTAATACTAAGCAATAAAAACTAAATTTTTATGATTTGGTTTTGCTTCTGAGGTCTATAACTTTTCCGCTGGAAAAGCCAGTGTACTGATTTAATGATCCAAGAGGATTAATGTCACTGATTAGTAGAATTTCCATGGACTCTCTATTTTTCCCCCTAGGCCCCACTCTGAAAAATGCAAAAATAATTTATGTTGTTGCTAAGACAATGGAAGTTCTACTTCTTCTCACTCGCAAGGTGCTTTACAGTTTATAAATCGTTCACACATCCCAGCGGGGGCCTAAGGAGACTACAGTTGGCCTGAAGAGCCAAGAAGAACTTTCTGTGTCAGCCCTGGGTCACTGCTCTCCTGCCAAGTCCAAAGGGCTCAAAGCTCATTATTACTTGAAAACCTGGCAGCAACCCAGTCTCATCCACAAAGGGCCAAATGCCCACATGAAATGGGACTCTTTCAAATGCCCAGTCCCATGTAAAAATCAAGGCAGGGTTTTATAACCTGATAGGTACAAGGATTGCTTCTTTTGTTTTATTTCTTGCAAAGTGCAGATGTAGCCGTTCTTTCCTGTCAGGCCCATAGCCTTGCAACAGCCTGAGACCCCAATTTACCAAATCAGGGAGCTGTCAAGGTCTTCACACATTCTATGCCCATGTGTTTCTTTCACATTAACTTTCTTGGCTGAAATGTCCTAGGCAACACCTAATTAGAGAGGGGAAGCTATCTAGGGGACGCAGATTAATCTGTAAGCACAAAAAACTTAGCCAACTTGTTTAATACTACACAGCATCACAGCTGAGATTAGAGGCTATCATTTTTAATAGTTCTAGGCTGCCTCAATGATATCAATTTAAACAATGGAAATCCTGCCAAGGTAAGAAAAAGAAAGTTAAAATATTTAAGCCTGATTGGTGTTCTTGGGAGTTAGACAGTATGTGAGAGAAACCATTATCCCAGCTCTGCCTCTAGTTCATTGTATAACCTCTAATAAGTCAACTCCCCTCCCTAAGGTTCAATTTCTTTGTTGGTGAAATGGGAGGGTTGGACTAGTTCAGGTCTAGCAAGTACATGCCACACAGGTTACCATGGAACACTGACCCACCCGGAGCCCATGCAGCACTGCTGATTACAGCACCTTTTCTAGTAAACAAGACACAAAACAGTGCTTCAGGCAATTGCCACTGGTAGGCCAGAGCTGCCACATGAAGTTCATAAAACCTCTCTGCCATCCAAGAGCTAGACAGTTTCTACCATCTGTTAGACCTGTTACGACCTGTTACAACATTTTACCATCTATGCCCTAGAAAAGAGGTAAAAGCACCAAAGCAGAAATCAGGAAACCCAGGGCCGCATCACCACCCTGCCCTGGGTTTTCAGTGCCACCAAGGAAAGTAACTAAAAATCCGGGTCTCTCTTTCCCCATTTGTAAATTGAGAGTAATAATTTCATTCTTGTTATTTTTAGGATCTTTGTGAAGATGAAAATTAAAATGAAAACCATGTGAATGAGCTTTATAAACTGAAAGTCCTCTAAAAATTGCAGTATGATAACATTTATTAAGCACCTTGCTAGGTACCTTAAATTTATTTCTTGTCTCATTTAATTCTCACAGCACCACTGTCTTTGGGTTTCTGGCACTTGCAACCCAAGAAGAGCCAGTTAATGCAGACCATGAATTGCTCCAGAGCTGGACTGCTTAATTCATGCCTCCGTCTCAATCCACAGCCTGGAGCCTGGGACATTCAATAATTATTTGTTGATTTAATGATTTTCTGGAGGAAATTGTGTGGCTTTTAAAGGAGAACTTGGGGACATATTTTGGAAGGTGAAATATGACTGTTGGGTGCATTAGGATAACCCAAAAGTGGTTTTCAAATCCTAAGGACAGTCGAGAGTGTGATGTATGGACTTTTACCTCATGCCCCAAGATGGCTGCTGGAGCGCTAGACATTACATTCTCCAGGTGTGTGTCCAAAGTAGGAAAGCATGGGGGTGATAAAAGCAAGAATAGAAGAGCTCTCAGTGAGAACTTCTCTCCTTTTATCAGGGAGGGAGAATCTTTTCCCAGCTGACTTTTCCTTATGCCTCATAGGGCCATATGGTTGTCCCTCTGTGCACAAGAGGCTGGAAATGTGAGTACTTGGGAAGAAGGTGGGGGAGAAAGGTGTTAGGAATGGCCCTTAGACAGCCGATCAGTAACGTCTGCCACAGGAGATGTTCCAGAAACTCCTCGTGTAGTAGGTTCCTACTGCTGTTACAGTAAGTTACCACAAACTCTGTGTCTTAAGACAACACAAATTTTTATTAATATCTTACTATTCTGAGGGTCAGAAGTCCAAATGGGTTTCACTGGGCTAAAATCAAGGTGTCCACAGGGCCTCCTTTCACAGGCTGGCTTCATTCTGTGACATGTGGCTCCTTCCTCCATCTTCAAAGCCAACAGCAGAGCGTGTTCAGACGTCTCTGACTCTGACTCCTGCTTCCATTCTCACGTCTTCTCTTACCCTCACCTGTGGCCTCTCTCCTCCAGCTCTCAAGGGCCCTTGTGAGTACATGAGGGCAACCAAGTAATCTCCCTATCGCAAGATCCTTGACTTAATCACACCTGCAAGGTCCCCCTTGCAACGTAAGGTAACAGATTCGCAGATGCTGGGGATTAGGACGGGAAGATTTTTGGGGCCTCGTTATTCAGCCTACTACACCTCGCATGATGCCTGGTAAGCATCTTCCTCCTGAACCAAGACAAACTGCTACTGAAGGAAGGAAGGCTGAAAAAGAAAGAAAACCGCATAGTTGCCGGAAACTGTATACATTTGCCTGCTTAAATGCCAATGGTTAACATTCAAAAGAGAGCCGCGGGAAGTCTAGGTCAGGCCATTGTCCCATCTCAGCAACTTACCACCACCAGGTTCTCCAGAGGAATACACAAGCCAAATTTGGAAACAAAAAGAAATACCAAACCTGGGGTAGAAGAAATACTACTTTTTAGACTATCCAACAGCACCCCCCAGTGCCAAGAAGCAGGAAGAGGGAAGAACGGCTAGCAGTTCGGTGAAGGAGCGGAATATTCAGCCCAGTGGTCCTCCATGACACACCCCGGGCACAGGGTGCAGGTGATCTGAGGCTGGGCCCAGGCATGAGCACAGTGATTCTATGTTCTGCGACAACCACTCAGTTGAGCAAAGCAGTAAACATCACCTGAAAGCCTTCGGGGCCCTGAGGGTTTAAAAATAAATATGATAAGGCTCCTCCTCTCAAAGAGCTTCCAATCTAGATAGAGCTGGAAGAGGCCTTGGCCACGACTAGCAACTAGGTGATAGAAAGCAAACGACTTACCCTCTCTGTGCCAGATTCCTCATCTGTAAAATGAGGAAAATAATAACTATCCCAGCTTTATAAAGTTGTTAAAAGAGTTAAATAATATAATTCGTGTAAATCACTTAATATGGTGTCTGGTACAAAATAAGCACACAGCAAATGTTAGGGGCCACCTGGTGGTCCAGGGATGAGAAATCCGTGGCCCGAATGCCCTCACTCCCTTGTCACTCACTGCCAAGCCCACTGAGTAATCTGAAGGCTCTTTCCTACTGAATCTGGACAAAGCTTCTGGATTCTTCTCAATCTGGTTCTCCACTCGCGGCGATAGGGGGACAGGGATGCAATTTGCCTTGCAAACTCCCTCTGCATTTTTCACTTAAGGAAATGGGAGCCAGGAAGGCCAAGTTCACTAATGAACCCATGCAGAGCTGGGAGGGGTTCAAATCTTCTGGGACAGGTGCTCTGCACGTGCAGCTTTTCAGCAATCACCAGCGTGTTGAGCTCTGCCCTGGCCACAGCATGATGTGTCCATGAGCTCCTTGTGGTAAGGGTTCCTGGATGGTCTCGTCCTCCCCCCTCTCCACCTGCTGCCTCCTGGGTGTTCTCAGCAGCAGCAGGCCCTCCAGGTCCCTTGGTGGCCAGGTGTCCAGTATGATGTTGTAAGAACACATACCCCGACATTAAAACCACTCCCACTAATGGGGCCCTGACACCTGCCTTATATTAATTGCTCAGCGTACATTATCTCAGATAACTTCACATAGATTGTACGAGGCAGAGACTTTTAACCCCATTGTATAGATGAGAAAACCGAGACACTGACACTTATAGAAGTTTAATATCCTGCCCAAAGAAAAGTGATTATTAAGAGGCAAAAGAGGATTCAAATCTAGGTCTGAAACCAACAAGCTTAATCACTAGGGCATACTGTTTAGCTTGATATAACCATAACTTCATGAAGCAGATTCATTAAGCTTTGCCATACCCTCAAAATTCCTCAGCTTCCCTCCATCATAACATTTACTAAATTACGCTGAAACCATTCTGTCCTTATGGGCCTCCCCACAAGGCTGAGACGCCTTCAGACGCTACTCTGGCCAACACACACACGCACACACACACACACACTCATCATGCATGTATACATTCTCTGATAGGATACTCTACTTATCCTTCAGTTTTATGTTTATAAATCACTCCTCCAGGCAGCCTGCCTAAGCTGGCAGGTAATAGCAACCTGTATTTCCCTGTTTCAGCACTTGTCAGACTATCTGCAATATGTTCCAAGATTACAGTGGAATTAATCCAGAAGTCTGTATAACATGTGAAAATTAAGAAACATTGAATTATGTTTAATAACAATACTATTTATTGAGTTTTGTTCCAGGCACTATACTAAACATACACACACACACACACACACACACACACACACACACACATATAAAATCTCATTTGATGACTGCTCCCAGCCTCTTAGGTGATTATTATCACTTTTTTCATTCTATAGGAGGTAGGGGTGGAAACAGGCAGAGAATGAGCCTTGGAGAGGCTAAAGGATTTGCCCCAACCCACACAGATATATATGTATCAAAATCAGAATTTGAGTCTAGATCTGTGAGTCTCTGGAACCCAAGCTGTGGACTGCCATGCTCTACTGCCTCGATGCACATGGGTTACATGGACACTTATGGACAAGAACCACGGGCCCTGTGAGAACTGGTTCAACCCTGCAAAGTGGCATCCCTTTCCTCCTCTTCGTACTGTGACTTCAACTACAGGGATACCTTCGAGATACTGCAGGTTCGGTTCCAGACCACTGCAATAATGCGAGTATCACAACAAAACGAGTCAGATGAATTTTTTGGTTTCCCAGTGCCTATAAAAGTTATGTTTATACTAGACTATAGCCTATTAAGTATGCAATAGCATTATGCCTAAGAAAAAGTACATATCTTAATTCAAATATGTTATTGCTAAAAAATGTTAATGATCATCTGAGCCTTCAGCAAGTTGTAATCTTTTTGATGGTGGAGAATCTTGCCTGAATGTTGATGGATGCTCTGCTGACTGATTAGGGTGGTGGTTGCTAAGAGTTGGAGTAGCTGTGGAAATTTCTTTTTTTTTTCCTTTTTCCTTTTTTTTTCCCCCGAGACAGAGTCTCACTCTATCACCCAGGCTAGAATGCAGTGGCATGATCATAATTCACTACAGCCTCGAACTCCTGGGATCAAGTGATTCTCCTGAGTAGCTGGGACTACAGGTACTCACCACCATGCCCACCTGGCTATGGCAATTTCTTAAAATAAGACAATAATCAAGTTTGTCATATCAATTGACTTCACAAAAGATTTCTCTGTAGTATGCGATGCTGTTTGATAGCATTTCACCCACAGTAGAACTTCTTTCAAAATTAGAGTCAAGGGCCAGGCATGGTGGCTTACACCTGTAATCCCAGCAGTTTGGGAGGCCAAGGCAGGAGAATCACTCGTGGCCAACAGTTTGAGATCAGCCTGGGCAACACAGCAAGACCTCTCTCTACAAAATGAAAATTTTGGCCATAGAGTCAATCCTTCTCAACCCTGCTATGGCTTTATCAACTAAATTTAAGTAGTATTCTAAATCCTTTCTTGTCATTTCAATAATGTTCACAGCATCTTCACCAGGAGTAGATACCATCTCAAGAAACCAATTTCTTTGTCCATCCATAAGAAGCAACTCCTTATTCATTCAAGTTTCATCATGAGATTGCAGCAATTCAGTCCCATCTTCAGGCTCTACTTCTAATTCTAGTTCTCTTGCTATTTCCATCACATCTGCAGCTAGCTCCTTTCTCCACTGAATTCTTGAACTCCTCAAAGTTATCCATGACTTCCAAACTTCTGCTAAGGTTGATATTTTGACCTTCTCCCATGATACATGGATGTTCTTCATGGCATCTGGAATCATGAATCCTTTCCAGAAGGTTTTCAACTTACTTTGCCCAGATCCATCAGAGGAGTCACTGTATATGGCCTCTGTAGCCTCATAAAATGTATTTCTTAAAAAATAAGACTTAAAAGTTGAAATTACTCCTTGATCCATGGGCTGAAGAATGGATGCTGTGTTGTTAGACATGAAAACATTAATCTCGTTGTACATCTCTATCAGAGTTCTTAGATGATCACATGCATTGTCAATGAGCAGTGACATTTTGAAAGAAATCTTTGTTTCTGAGCAGTAGGTCCCAATGGTGGACTTAAAATATTCAGTAAACCATACTGTATACAGATGTGCTGTGGACCAGGCTTTGTTGTTCTATTAATAGAGTATAGGCAAAGCAGATTTAAAATAATTCTTAAGGGCCCTAGGATTTTAAGACTGGTAAATGAGTGTTGGCTTCAACTTAAAGTCACTAGCTGCATTAACCCCTAACAAGAGACTCAGCCTGTTCTTAGAAGCTTTGAAGTCACGCACTGACTTCTCTCTAGCTGTGAAAGTTCCAGATGGCGTCTTCTTCCAATATAAGGCTGTTTTGTCTACACTGAAAATCCGTTTTTGAGTGTAGCCACCTTCATCTTAACTAACTCTTCTGGATGACGTACTGCAGCTTCTACATCAGCACTTGCTGCTTCACCTTGAACTTCTGTGCTATGGAGACAGTTTCTCTCCCTAAACCTCATGAACAACCTCCACGAGCTTCACACTTTTCTTCTACAGCTTCCTCACCTCTCTCAGCCTTCGCAGAATTGAAGAGAGTTAGGAGTTTTCTCTGGATTAGGCTTTGGTTTAAGCAAGGGAATTTTGTGGCTGGTTTGATCTTCTATTTAGATCCCTGAAACTTTCTCCATATCAGCAATAAGACTTCACTTTCTTATCACTCATGTTTACTAGAGGAGCACTTTTAATTTCCTTCAAGAACTTTTCCTTTGCATTTACAACTTGGCTAACTATTTAGCCCAAGAAGCCTAGCTTGCCACATATCATGGCTTTTGACATGCCTTCCTCATTAAGCTTATTCATTTCCAGCTTCTGATTTAAAGTGAGAAATGTGTGGCTCTTCCTTTCACTTGAACACTCAAAAGCCATAGTAGGTTTAATTGGCCTAATTTCAATATTGTTGTGTCTCAGGGAATAGGGAGGCCCAAGGAGAGGGAGAAAGATGGGGGAACAGTCACTAGAGCAGTCAGAACATATACTTATCAATTAAGTTCACCATTTTATGTGGGTGTGGTTCATGGTACCCCAAAACAATTACAATAGTAACATCAAAGATCATTGATCACAGATCATAACAGATATAATAGTAATTTAAAAGTTGCACATTTTGCAAGAATTACAAAAATGTGACACAGAGACACAAAGTGAGCACATGGTGTTGGAAAAATGGTACCAATAGACTTGTTCAAGGCAGGGTTACCTCACACCTTCAATTTGTTTTAAAAAATGCAATATTTGCAAAGCACAGTAAGGTGAAACAAAATAAAAGTTTGCATGCTTGTACTAGAAAAGTTACCAGATTATGAATAGTTCATTGAACTCAATCATCAGAAGTTGCCAATAAATAGCAAAGTAGTCCCGGAAGTTGATGTGAAAGAGACCATATGTTGGAGATGATGAAAGAAAAGGAATTTAGCGACTTGTTTCTATTTCCAAAGTTTGAGAAGGAACTCTTGCAGCAAATAAAGTAAGAGCCATCCTCTCAGACTACACACACATTCACCTCTCATCAGAATCTGAGCTTTATGAGAAAAGAGACGATTTCATTCCCTGCTGTATCCTCAGAACCCAGAACGGTGCCTGGCACAGAGCGGGTGCTCAAGGAGAAACACTACTGAATGAGCGAATGGACTCACACTAACCCGTATAATGGTAGCGCAGGGGTGGCAGCAGGGATTGTGGGTAACCCAAAATCACCGTTAAAAGTTGTCCAAACAGAGCACAAAAATTTGTTTCATATAAATTTAATGTTCAAAATTAAATCCAATTTTTAAGAACACATTTATCCTTTTTCTTATATCTTTACCAACAAAAATAATTTAAAAAATTATATAACACAAAATATACCTATAATTAATACACAATGCCCTTCCCTTTACATCATCTCTAATAATCGTATGATATAAATATACTAATAATCGATGTACAATATAGCACATAAATTGATGACAACAGCTAACAGATTGCTACCATCTTTTTCGTGAATGGGCCAGTAAAATTCTGTTGGAGGAAAGGGACGCAGAAGCCGGAGCGTGGTGTGAACTAAGCCGAGCCGGCTCAGAGGGTGGGGCGAGAGGAGGCCAAAGCCAGGGCAGGCAATTTCGAAGGGACAGGGAAGGGGACATCCTCAGCGGCTCTCTCATCCCTAGGATTCTCGGCCACTCCCAGGACGCTAATTTATGATCTTTTTCTCTTTTTCCTAAATGCTCCGCCTTATTTTTAATCGTGGTTATTCTGCAAAGCAATTAATCCACTTCATTCCCTCATCACGGAGGGCTCATTCTAAACAAATCAACCAACTCTTAAAATAAGAATGCACAGAAGGAGGTCTTCACTCAAAGCCGTTATGTAAAGGGAGGCGGCTATCCCGGGGGGAATGTTTAAAGGCAGCCTTTCCTGCCTTGTCCTGATCGTCCTGACCTGAGGAGACGAGGAGGAATGTCAGTCCCCGCACGGCTGCGCGCGTGCCCACAAGAGGGCAGCAGTGTATGCAGTCAGCACCCACGTTCTCACGCGGGCCTCGGCGCCGGGATCCGAGGTAGCGACTGCAATGGAAGGCCCGGAGTGGGAGAGCGGAGGACCATCCCACGCACGCACGCACACGCACACGCACGCACGCACGCACGCATACTACAGACGGGGCACTGAGGCCCAGGAAGGGCCGCAGTCTCGCGGAGACAAATTGCAGAGCCAGACCGCCTGCCCAGGGAGTCAAAGTCTCCCGGCGGGGCTCAGGCCTCAGTGGTCTTTACAGCACCCGAGGGGTACGAAGTCCTGCCATACCCATTGCGGCTTCTCAACACAAGAGAGGCAAGAGAGAGAGAAATAAGAGTCTTCTATACCGTAACAAGTCTCAAGACACTGCGTGGAAATACGGTGATAAAATACGCAATACTGTGAGAGAGAATGTGTATGAAACAGCGTGTGAGTCGAGGCCCGGCAAACAGATGTCCTACTCAATTGGGAAGCGTTAACGAAGAAATGACAGAATATAGTCAGGATGCAGAGAGATGGTGACCCCTCAGGCCAAAGCCCAAGGAGGGAGTGGGCTAGAGACAAGGCAGGTGGGCGTTGGGTCACCTGGCAGGGGTCGTGACCTTCAGTCGAGGGAGGCGGCCAAGGAAGTAAACACCCAAACCCACGCTCCCCTGCACTCGGGGTTCCTGCAGTGTTGCTCACCAGGCCGAACTCAACCAGAAGCCAAAGGCGAGGCCACCACTCAGGGAGGTCCTAGAGGTCAGCCTCCCCGGGTGCAGGGAAGGGTGGCAAAGGACAGAAAGTGGATCTGGATGTGCAAGCGACCACATTTCAAGGGTTTGTCCATTCCACAAAAGTCGGACAAGTAATACTCTAAACAGACGCTATTGCATGCAAAACAACTTCACTTTAAACCTCTGTGGAAGAGGAATAGACATTTTTTGCAGATTTGAATGCAATATAGAAAAAATCACTTCTGGAAAAACCATAGTAGAGTTTTAGTTAGAAAAAGAGTAATTCCTAAATATCCTTACTTCTTGGGTTTGTTTTAATATAACAATGAGCAACTTTCTCTAGAATTGGACACTAGGAAAAAATTTTCACTAAGCTACAATACAGTAAGTTCAGCAACTTCCTGGTTGAAATTATACAATCTCCTCTCTAAGGCTTAGAAAAAAAGAAATAGGTTCCTTATATTTATTATACCAAGTCTGTCTTTTCAAAGAAGTTTCATATATATTTCATATACATTATCTTGTCCCTACGTCCCCTGCATCAGGGTATTGATCTGATCTAGAGGTGGAATCAGAAGGTTACAGTTAAGAACTCGGGAAAATTGAGTCCCAGCTCCACCATGACCTTACTGGGTGACCTTGGCCCAGTCACTTCCCTTCTTTGGGCCTCTGCTCCCCTGATCATAACATTAGAGAGCTAGACTAGACTTGTAGGTTTCAAATATTTTTTAGCAGAACTTTTACAAACAAAATCTTACATGACAACCAACAATACAGCAGATTTAGTAGCTCTGTGCTTGTTGAAGCAGGTCTCCCCATACCGTGTACCTGCAACGCCTGAGGACATTCTAGAGGATTTTTCAAATTCCTTCCGGGGCTGTGTTCTATGAAATATTAATTCCATGACATAGTAGTATAAGCATTTGTGGGGGACAGGGGTGTGGGTTCCAAGACCACACACTTGATCAGCAAAGTTCGACATACTTTCTTCACTGAGGAATTTGGGGGGACTTTAATACACTAACACGTTTTGCTAATCTCCAAGCTGGTGATTTAATATATAGTTGGAGAAACAATGATCTAGACAAGTTTCTTTTCAATTTTTTTTACCACAATCAGAAATATAATTTACATCATGCATGATCCAACACACACATACACACACACACACACACACACACACACACACAGTTTCACAAAACAATATTCATCATTATTGTACTCTCATACTGTCTAGTCTATTTTGTTTCATTTTTTAAATGCTGAAGTTGCGTGTGAGAGTGTACGTGCGTGTGCCGCACGCCACTGAGTCATGATGCAAAGTTTATTTCTCACTGTAGGCTACAGTCACGAATGTTTGAAAGCTGCTATCTTGACGACTCTCAGCTCTGAGACTCCACCCCTGCAGGCTGTGGGCTGCTTGCAGGTCTCCGAGACACAAATTAACTGATTCCTTCTAGGGCTTAAAACATGGGTGCCTCTGTGCTTCTCCTCGCAGCTGAGTTGGGCCAAAGAATGTGGACAGGATGGAGTGGAGAAAGCTGGCACTGCCCTGGTCTGGGAGGTACAGCCAGGAACAAAGAGCGAGTTTGTCTCAAGGGCTGCCAGTCCCGCCTCATTCACAGGCGCTAAATTCATTCGGCTTCGACACCCCGCAGGCGGCCCCCCTCACCCCAGGGGCCTGCCAGCCACTTCCACAAGGGGTTAGTGTCAGATCTGGGCAGCTCTCCCTGCCTGATGTGATGGGTATTCAGGTCGCCTGTGAGAATCGGAAACAGAGTTGCTCTAGTCAGTTGAAAAACAACATCCTTCCCCCACACCCCATGTGCTCCCCGCTCCCACCACCCCGCCCCCTCCTGGCACAAATGAGTCTTGAGGTAAGTGTCCGTCGTGGGCAGGGCTGGCTGGCCTGGCCACTATGTGCAGGACACTGGAGTCCTTCCTGCGTCACTCTCTTTCTCTCACCTCTCTCCTTACTTCTTATGGGGACCTCTGAAAGGACCACCTTTCCAGAGCATCAGCCCCGGGAGAGGGAGGGGAAGGAAAGCCAACTCCCTTGTGCCAGGCACCATCCTGAGTACCTCACACAATAGTCTGCTGGCATTTTCCTTTTTATATAGATGAGGGAAATGAGGCTTAGAGAGGTAGTCTGTCTGGTTCCAAGTTCAAGAACTTGTAAGCCATGGGGAAGAGAGAGGAAGAAGGGATGGCGGATCAGACTTGAGTAAGTCTAGGGCAGCCTCAGGCTTAGGGAAAATGGCCAGCGTCCCATAGAATGGGCAGCTCAATGCAGCATAGTGGGCGTCTGAGCTGGAGACTAGTGGTCGTGCAGTGTGTAAGAGCACACATTTTACCATCAGGCAGCCCAGTTGCTGCTGTTTTAATTAACAGGTCTTTGTCTTTATTCTTCTAGAGCAGTCTTAGGTTCAGAGCAAAACTGAGCAGAAAATGCAGAGTTCCCAATACCCCTGGCCCCCCGCACACAGCCTACTCCTTACCCCAACACCTCCCGCAGAGTGTTCTATTTGTTAAAATGATGAAACAACATGGACACATCATGATAACCCAAAGTCTATAGTTTAAATTAGGACTCCCTCTTTGTAGTGTACATTTGATGGATTTGTATAAATGTGTAAGATGTAGCCACCTTGATAGTATCATACAGAATTGTTTCCCTGCCCTAAAAATCCCCTGTGCTCCAGCTGTGCATCCCACTTTTCCCTCAACTCCTAGAAACCACTGATCTTTTTCCTATCTCCATAGTTTTTTCTTTTCCAGAGTGTCATATAGTTGAAGTCATACAGCAATGTAGATTGCCCAGAGCCAGTTTTTTTAACCTTTGTAAAAATAAGTTTACTTCTGGGAAGATGAAGTAGACAAACTTTTCTTTATTCCTCCCACTAAGTACAACTAAAAACCCTGACATTATATATACACATATACGCACATATATATTATATATTAAATAAATAACAAATATGAGAAGACTCTGAAAGATGGACAGAAGAAGAAGGCAGACCAGCTAGGGACCTCAGGACTCAAGGAACAACACAATGGTGAGTTCCCTGGGATTTCTTTTTGCCTCATATCCCAGACTTAGAGCTAAAGAAGGCTTTGACCTAGAAACATCAATGGGTGCAAACCAAAAAAATCCCAAACAAAAGCCTGCTCTCTCCAGCCAAAGGACTAGGAAAGGGGCAGCCTAGGAAGACAGAAAACTTTTAAATGAGAAACACTCTACTCTGACCAAACACCAGAGAAAAAAGCTGTGACCCTACCCACACCCATGCCAGCAAAGGTGGAACCAGGAGCCTAGATTTCCACCCGTGCCAACCTGTAATGAAATACTCCAGACTCCACTGGATGGTACGAAAGAAGGCAAGGTAAGGCACTGGGACCTTCATCCCTGCTACATGGTAGCATCAGGGTGTCAGTGGAAACCACTGAAGCCCGGACTTCAAACCCTAGCTGGCAGTAACAAGGTACCCCTTCCTCTCTGCCTAGAATGGTATCAGTGTAGGCCTAGCAGAGAGTCACCACCTCCCAACTGTAACCAGGCCCCCTCCCCATATAGTATCAGTGAGGCCACATGGGGAGCACTGACAAGCCAGGGAGGTGTCCATGGAGGCCTAGTGGGCAGCCAGAACCCCACCTCTGCCCCACAGTAACAAGGAGCCCCCCTCCCAGTGCCAACAGAGGCTGAGTGGGGGACCTTGACCTCTGGCAGTAACAAGGCAGCACTCCCCATTTCTCAGCTGGACCAGTATCAAAGAAAGCCAGCTAAAACAAAAAGTTTAAATAAGATCCAGAATCTTATAACATAATATCGGAAATGTCAGGTTTCAATTGAAAATCACTCATCTTACCAAGAACAAAAAGATCTCAAATTGAATGAAGAAAAACAACCAATAAATGCCAACATCAAGATGGCAGAGATGTTGGAATTATTTGCTAAAGATTTTAGAGCACCCATCATAAAAATGCTTCAACAAGCAGTTGACACAAATGAAAAAATAGAAAATCCCAGCAAACAAATAGAAAGGTTCACCAAAGAAAGTAAGATACAAAGAAGAACCATATGGAAATTTTAGAGCTAAAAAATACAGTAACCACACCAAGAGTGAACTCTACTGTAAATTATAGACTTTGGGTGATAATGACATGCCGATGCAGCATCACTGATTGTAACAGATGTACCACTCTCGGGTGCAGATGTCAATAGTGGGGGAGGCTGTGGGTGTGTGAGGGTAGGGAGCATATGGTAACTTTTAGTTTTGCTGTGACTCTAAAACTGTTCTAAAAAATAGTTTACTTTTAGAAATATATAATAATCAAAATTATAAACATTAATCAGTGGACTCACCAGCATAATGATGAACACAGAGGAAAGGATCAGTAAAGTATAAACTGAAAGATAGACCAGTAGAAATTATACAACCCGAATAACAGAGAATAGACTAAAAAAAAATAGGAATAAAGCCACAAGGACTGTCTTAGTCTCTTCAGGCTACTACAACAAAATACATACACCGTGTGGCCTATAAATAACAGAAATTTATTTCTCACAGTTCTAGAGGCCAGGAAGTCCAAGATCAAGTTGCCAACAGATGGAATGTCTGGTGAGGGCCCACTTCCTGGTTCATAGAACAGTACCTTCTCAGTGTGTCCTCACATGGTAGAAGGGATAAGGCAGTTTTCTGGGGTCCCTTTTATAAGCAAAGGCACTAATCTTACTCATGAAGGCTCTGCCCTCATAATCTAATCATCTCCGAAAGGCCCACCTCCTAATCCCATCACTTTGGGGTTTAATATTTCAACCTATGAATTTTGGGTAGACATAAACATTTAGACCATAGCAGGAACATTTGGGACTATAATAAAAGATCTAACATTCATGTCACCAGAGTTCTATAAGGAGAGGAGAAAGGAGACAGGACTGAAGAGAAATAATGGCTGAAAACTTCCAAATTTGGCAAAAGAAAAAAAACATAAACCCATAGATTCAAAACCTAATCAATTCCAAATAGAATAAACCCAAAGAAATCCATACCAAGTTACATCATACTCAAACTTATGAAAACGAAAGACAACAATATCTTGAAAGCATCAAGAAAGTAATGACACATTCCTATAGAGGAAGAAAAATTCAATGACAGTAGATTCCTTACAGATACCATGGAGGCCAGAAGAAAGTGGCATAACATTTTTTCAAGTGCTGAAATAAAAGAACTATCAACCCCGAATCTTATATCCAGCAAAAAATCAAAAACATTATAAATAAATCAAAATGAAAGACTAAAAACAAGTTTAAGTAATCTACAGCAAGGAAATGAAAATAAAACAGAGACACAAAAAAACAGAGTACACTCAGAAAATGAAAAATAAAATGAGAGACTTACTATCTCAGTAACTACATTAAATGCAAATGGTCTAAGTACCCAGTTAAAAGACAGAAATTGACAGAGTGGATTAAAATACATGAGCCAACTCCATGCTGTCTACAAGAAACTCACTTCAAATATAACGATATAGACAGATTAGAAGTAAAAGGATGGGGAAAGATGTGTCGTGAAAACATTAATCAAAAGAAAGTAGATGTGGCTCTATTAATATCAAATAACATGAACTTCAAAGAAAACTACCAGAGACAGAGAGGGACATTACATAATAATTAAAGATTCAATCCACTATGAAGACATAGCAGTCCTAAATGTGTACATACCAAACAACAGAGTTGCAGAATATGTTAGGCAAATACTGATAGAACTGAAAAAAGGAATAGACAAATCCACAATTTTAGTTGGAGACTTTAACACCATTCACAACAATAGATAGAACAACTAAACAGAAAGTCATCAAGGATATAAAACTCAACAACGCTGTGAACCAACAGGATCAAAATGACATAGAAAGAACACCCTACCTAACAACAGCAGCAGAATACATATTCTTTTCAAGAGTCCATGGAACACATACCAAGATAGACCAGATCCTAGGCCATTTAAAACACAAAAAACTCAACAAATTTAAAAGAATTGAAAATCATACAGAGTATGTTCTTCAGCCACAATGGAATCAAACTAGAAATCAACAACAGAAAGATAAGAGGAAAATTTCCAAACAATTAGAGACTAAAAATACAACTTTAAGTAATCTATAAGTCAAAAAAGAAGTCTCCAAGAAAATTTTTAAAATATTAAACTGAAATAAAATGAAAATATAACATACAGAAATTTATGGAACATGTCTATAGCAGTACTGAGAGGACAATTCATAGCACTAAACTCATATTTAGAAAAGAGAAAAAGTTTCAAATCAATAATCTAGGCTCCCACCTTGAGAATCCAGAGAAAGAAGAGCAAATTAAACCCAAAGCAAATAAAGGAAGAACAATCATGGTAAGAGCAGAAATCAATGAACTTGAAAACACAAAACAGTAGAGAAAATCAGTGAAACAAAGGACAGGTTCTTTGTGTTGGGATTTGTTTGTTTGTTTGTTTTGAGACAGAGTCTCACTCTGTCACCCCAGCTACAGTGCAGTGACGTGATCACAGTTCACACAACCTCAAACTCTTGGACTCAAGTGATCCTCCTGCTCATCCTCCCAAGTAGCTGGGACTAGAGGTGTGTACCACCATGCTCGGATAATTTTTTCTATTTTTAGTAGAAATGGAGTCTCACTCTTGCTCAGGCTGATCTGGAATGCCTTATCTCAAGCAATCCTCCCACCTTGGCCTCCCAAAGTCCTAGGATTACAGGCATGAGCCACCATGCCCAAAGAAAAAATGAGAAGATATAAATTATCAAGAATGAAACGAGATACCACTACAGATCCTGTGGATATCAAGCAATAATAAATAATACTATGGACTATACACATAAATTTGACAAGTTATATTAAATGGATCAATT